>CM068963.1:114588448-114610218 GCA_035128595.1 Eptatretus atami
CTGGATCATCCCCCAGTGACCATCAACGAGCATGTGGTCAATCTCCTTTGCCACACCACCAGCGTTGGAATACCAAGTCCGGCCACCCTAAGTCCATGACTTTCTTGCAAAGTCAAGGAACTTGTGCTATTCTGGTTCACAGTTCCAGACCATGGGGACCAACACACGTCTCATAACCATCCTATCAGTTCCATTCGATGCATTGAAATCCCCAAGATGAGAAGATTATCTTACAGGGCACTGATCAACCACAGACTCGAGCATGGCATGGAATGCATCCTTCACGGTGAGATCACTCGCCTCAGTCGGAGCATATAGAGAGACCAGGGAAATGACACCCAGGAGTGACAAATCCTTACCTTCATAATGCGCTCGTTGACCGGTGTTACCTCAATTATCATTGGAGTCAGGTTATTGGACACAGCTATAGCACTCCTTGGGCATGGTAACCATCAGAGCGACCAGACCAATAGTCGGTTTAACCACCGCCATGATCTCGCCACAATCCGGTCTACGAACCTCAGAGTGCTGCAATACCGATGTCCAAATGCTTGAGCTCAGATGAAACAGAGACAGGTGATCATCTTCTCTTCAAGGATAGACATTTCCGGGCACCCACCCGAAGGGACCACCTCAGGTTAAACCAAGGAGACCCACCGTCTGGTGGATGACACCTCTGCAGCACCCCGACACACACTACTACAATCTGACCCAGGAATGTTACCCCGTGGTTTCCCTCCTATCATCAAAGATTGGGAGTCCCGAAGGTTTTGCCCCAATCCCGTCATCTGGTGAGCTGCCCTGCGAAGGGAATGCGCAGGAGGTACTCCCACGGAGTGGGTTTTCAGAATTTTTTAATGCTTTCAGAATTTTTTGTGGATTGCAGGGTTTCACGGTGGCCGGAGTGCAAATCCTGCCACCAACCTCCTCATAAGAAGTACCCCAACTGCAGGAGGACGTCCGCTGACACAGTCAAGCACTACATATGGATGGCCATCGGCTCACAAGGAGCTCCTCTGCCCTTTGACAGGTTTTGTTTTTAATCCTGCTGGGTATCCATATCCAAACACCCTCCTCACCAAAAAAACCTGGTTGGGGGAGACGGTTTAGTTGCCGACAACCCGACCATGGAACAGGTTAGTACAGGTTTACATGGTACCTGTAGTAAGTCACAGATCTAGTCTGACCTGACACACATAAAGTGCGGTGTCTTAATCACACACATTCCTCACTTCACATTTCCTCACCTCTCACAGCAGTGATTACAATATTGTTGAATACAGTTCGGCATCTTTATCACTCTGTTTCCTCACCTCGTGTTTCATCCTGGTGATTACTATATTGCTCGCAGTGCTATCCTTGCCAATTTACGTTTCTTGAACTCCCAGATTCTAATCAGCCATACGCGTTCAGTGGGTACTCCTACCCGGAGGGCACGGTGGTGTCTGCTAGAACTGCTAAAAGATGTTCTGTCATGAGTCATGGCTTTGGGTTCATCTCGTTCATGGGAATCTGTTCACATGAGTCGTGGATGAATTGTAGTTTATTCGATGTCGGGCAGAGGGCAGTGCTTCACCACCTTGTGTTTTCATGGACTAAGCAAAAATCTATAACTCGTACGCATATTTCACAAATGTGCGATTATCATCTATGAGATGAGATAGGTAAACGGAGGTCATTTCCACTTTAGTACAAAAAGTTGGAAACACCAATGTAAAGTCACCTAGTTGTGTGTTGGACCACCATGTGCGCCTTGACCGACCTGTGTGCGCCATGGCATGGAGTCCACCAGCGTCTGGAATTCTGCAGGAGGGATGCGGCACCATTGTTCCATGAGAAAGTCGATCAACTCACACCTGTTTGATGCAGGTGGAAAACGCTGTCTCAGGTGTCATTCCAGAATATCCCATAAATGCTCGATTGGGTTCAGATCTGGTGATTGGGAATGCCTTGACACATGGATAACATCAGCGTCATGTTCATCAAACCATTGGGCCGCTGAGATCCCCTGACTTGTCACCGCTGGATTACTTTTTTTATGGAGACGAGTCCAACTGAGAGTGTTTCAGTTGAAAGCAACAACGATTGCTGAATTGAAAGATGCGCTTATTCATATCGTCTCGGGAGTCACTCAAGACACCCTTCAGAAAGTCATGTGTCACCTGTTGCTGTGAATAAGATAATGTATGGAATGGAGGAGACCTCACGTTGAGAACTCGGTTTAAATATTGAAACTTGAGGATTGTAAAAATATTTCACAGTAAAAAACGTTTCGCATCTGTCATTGATGTCGAGTTACAATTTCTTCTTTTACTTACCTTTTAGCTCACCTGGACTTTCGTCCGGTGAGCTTATGCGATCGAGCAGCGTCCGGAGGTGAGTGAGTCAATTAGTCAGTCAGTCAGTCAGTCCATAAACCATTCAGTCATTATCGCTTGAGCCCAACCCACGATTTTGATTAAACTTGGCCACAAGCTTCATATCTGATGACTAACGAAGGTTTATTAACCGCATCAAAATCTGCGCTCATTAAGGGGGTCTACGGGGTGGGGTTTGATCCCCCAAAATAGGTATTTGCTCTCTTCTCAGAAACTACACACAAAATTTTGATGAAACTTGACCACAATCTTCATCACCCATGATGTACCAAAGTGCATCGACGGCATCAAAATCTGCGCTCAATTAGGGCGTCTACCTCTACACTCATGATGCACCTAAATTTGTTCACGGCATCAAAAAACTCAGGGTCTAAGGAGGTCTGTGGGTGGTTTGAGTGACTGTAGCTTCAGGACAGGTGGTCCTAGTTTTTTATTTCCCATCCTGGATATCCTTGCACATCTCCGTTTCTGTGACTCTGGCTCTCTCTCTCTGTCTGTCTGAAGGTAGATCTCTCTTTGTTGCCGAACCAGTTTATTGGCAAGGATTACACTGTGTTGGTTGCCTTTGCCTTCCCATTGATGCAGTTCGGAGAGCGTTTTCCACTCTGTCCAATGCACCACTCTACTTTTGTGCGGTGGATTTGTGTATTTGTCGAGTAATGTTTGAAAAGGCTGCTCCGGCATTGTACCGTGCCAGGTAGTCACTGCTCAGCAGGTAGTCGAACACATCATGTGAGTGTTAAGGACATGTTTTAAGATTGTGCAATCCTTGCTGACATGCTGTTGATGTGCTGTTTGGTTCTTATCACAACAGAGCACATCTGTACAACATCTCTAATTATGATGATGATGATGAAGATGGTGATTAGGTACCAAGCCTTGTTCTTGTACATTATGTCTCGTTTATAAAGATTTCAATGTAAGAACGACCATTCCCCAGATTCGAGAAAACTTCCTTCGTGAGAAGTGAATGGTTCTCATTTCCTCCAGCACCGAAGTTAGACAGAGGTTATGTTTTCACCTCTGTCTGTCTGTCTGTCTGTCTGTGAGCAGGATATCTCAAAAAGTTGTGGACTTATTCGGACGAAACGTGGTGGACGAGTTGTGCATGTGACAAGAACAAGCCGATTCGAGTATGGTTCAGGTCCAGATTCATATCCGACTCTGTCTGCTCTTGCTTCGAAAAGGGATGGAGTATAATGTTCTTATGATGTGAGGTGCAGAGATCAAGTTTTGAAGAGGTGCGTGCGTGCGTGCGTCCGTGCGTGCGTACGCACTTGTGTTGTTCTTTCTTTTTCTTTACTGTTGGTTTGTTGATATTTTCAGATAATAAATTTTCTAACCATCTTTTTAAAATCTAAACGTTTGTGTAAAAAGGCCAGGCAGCCCGAAACGTTTACACGGACGATGCATCCCCTGGGAAAGCTGACCCCCAACATCGAGGACATGCTACTCCTTGCACATGTGAAACTTCAGATCACCCCAAAGGGAGAGGTAGCGAGCAGTATCTGCCGTGTCGGTGTGATACAAACCAAAGGACGTCTGGTGTTTTAATGTTTAGTTGTCCCAGCTGCCTTCCAAAACCGATTGCGTGGTCCACAGACACGATGATGCCCGGGATGTCAGGCAGCACCAGTTGGTCATAATACAGGCACAAATGGCCAGGGAGGCACTTGGGTTCCTGCGTAAAAGTTCAAAATAAACAATTCCACTTGGGTGAGGAAATTTATTCACATGTAAACCTCACAAACACCAGATCAGTAAAATTGCTGATGATAAACGCACAGATGTGTGCCCCGTGTAACCGTGTGTGTCCATCCCTCGGTGAGGTTATCTTGCTCCACATCTGTACAGTGATTTGAACAGATCTTTGCACCTTAACCATGGATCTGAGAAATCGATGTTATTTTATTTTTCTACTTTAACATCAGACCAATAATTTTTCACACCGTCCTCTCATTAAGCATGAAACAGACTATTTGATGAAACCAGGGAAGAGCAGTAACGTAAAGTTACTTTACAATCGGAAGTGTTTTTTATGTGAAAATGTGAAACAAAACATTTGTTTTCATCTTATTTTGGGGTTAGCCAGCTCTAACGCTATCGGTGCCGGGTCAAGCCCGGGATGCCTTTTTTGCTTCGACAAAGGATAAGGCCTGAAACATCGGCGCTTTGTGATCTCTTACAGCTGATGACTTGAACCGTTTTACCTCCGCCACCGAAGATGGATGCACGTTATGTTTTCACCCCTGTTTGTCTGTCTGTCTGTCTTTTTCTGTCTGTGAGCAGGATATCTAAAAAATGTTATTGACGGATTCAGACGAAACTTGGTGGACATGTTGGACGTGTGACGAGGATGAATCGATTAGATTTTGGTGAAGATTCAGATCTGGATGCGAGAATTTTTTGAGTGACTCTTCACCATTGAGAGACGGGGCCAAAAACGATATATATATATATATATATATATATATATATATATAACACGATATCTCAAAAAGTTATGGACGAGTTATGACTCGGCGGATGAGTTAGTTCGGTGACAAGAACAACCCAATTGAGTATCCTGCGTCGGAGTGGCGACCTCTCCAGGATTGTACCCAATAGCCCAGGAGACTGCTTAGGCAGCACCAACGCTCTGCACAGAGTATGGTCCCAATGGATTGAATTGGATTGGAACAACCCAATTAGATTTTGGTTCAGGTCCTGCTAGCCTGTCAGTGGGATACAAAACGTAAACCGTTCAGCTTTGCGAAGGTATGCGCTCTACAGAGTGCCGTTCAAGTATTCTCATGTTTTTATTTTATACCTCCGACGGTCTTTCTTGTTTACTCATTTCAGGTGTCCCTCCGGATGCAGGTCTGTTCAGATCTTGTCCAGATCTTGGTGGGGATCTTGTCCTCTTGTCCTTGGTGGAGATCTTGGTTCAGATCTTGTCCGCATATGTCCAGATCTTGGTGGAGATCTTGTCCAGATCTTGGTGGAGATCTTGCCCTCTATGTCCTCGTGGAGATCTTGGTTCAGATCTTGTCCAGATCTTGGTGGAGATCTTGCCCTCTATGTCCTTGGTGGAGATCTTGGTTCAGATCTTGTCCAGATCTTGGTGGAGATCTTGCCCTCTATGTCCTTGGTGGAGATCTTGGTTCAGATCTTGTCCAGATCTTGGTGGAGATCTTGCCCTCTATGTCCTTGGTGGAGATCTTGCCCTCTATGTCCTTGGTGGAGATCTTGGTTCAGATCTTGTCCAGATCTTGGTGGAGATCTTGCCCTCTATGTCCTTGGTGGAGATCTTGGTTCAGATCTTGTCCAGATCTTGGTGGAGATCTTGCCGTCTATGTCCTTGGTGGAGATCTTGGTTCAGATCTTGTCCAGATCTTGGTGGAGATCTTCCCCTCTATGTCCTTGGTGAGATCTTGGTTCAGATCTTGTCCAGATCTTGTGGAGATCTTGCCCTCTATGTCCTTGGTGGAGATCTTAGTTCAGATCTTGTCCTCTATGTCCAGATCTTGGTGGATTGATACATTTCTGAAACGCAAATCCAGTCCATTTTGAGTTAAATCACAATGCTCGAAGTGATAAACGGATGTTTTTGAAATCATCTTTTACTCTGTGGTTTGGAGACATTCCAAAATTTCCAAATAAAAATAGGACCGTGCATCCTGAAGCTCACCTGGATCAGGTGCAACAGTCACTCAAACCTCCCCCCCCACAGACCCCCAAGACTGTGATGTTTTTTTTTTATGCACATCAACAAACTTTGGCAATCACGAGTGATGAAGGTTGTGGTCAGTTTTCATCGAAATCGTGTGCGTTGTTTCGGAGAAGAGAACAAATACCTATTTTGTGGGTTCAACCCCTCCCCCCCCACACCGTAGAACCCCATTAATGAATGCAGATGTTGATGCGGTCAATATACCTTCGTTAGGCATCAGATATGAAGCTTGTGGCCAAGTTTCATCAAAATAGTGTGTTTGGTTCAAGCGATAATGATTGAAGTGTTTACGGACTCTCACTCACTCACTCACTCACTCACTCACTCACTCACTCACCTGCAGGCACTGCTCGATCGCATCAGCTCACCAAACTCAACTCCAGGTGCGCTAAAAATTACAAGTTTCCAACAGTTTGAGAACCTTGTCCTGTGAGTTATCAGTTCCCAATACCTTTTGTTGTTAGGTTCTCTTCCCCCAACCCCACCGCCCAACGCCCCCATCATCTCCAGGAGCACATGCACCAGCTATTTGAAGTTAATGAGAATTTCTTATTGCTGCACAGAGCGAAACCCTCCTTCGTCCCCTTCCCATCCTGCTGATTTTCACTCCTTTTCCCATTGAATCTTCAGTCACGGATGGAAAATAATTGATGTCATTGATTCTTAGATATGAAGAGGATAACCTTTTCCTTTGTCTAATCTGCAGGGTGTTTCAAAAGAAACAGTGCAGTAGAAACATAACGCATCTTGTGAAAAATGGAGTCTTGCAAAGGAAACTATATTTATTGTCAAAGACAACAAAGACATGTCAGAGGGAACGGAAGATTTGATTTTGAAATTTATTGAACAGTTCGAGCAAATTTACAGCAATTGCTGCAAGTGAGACAAATTCATTTGTAGGCAAAGTTGGACATGTTTTCACATGTTGTGAAACGCTTGCTGCAGCTCTTCATCCTGGATGCCATGGATAGACTCTGAAATGTTCGCCTTCAGCTCTTCCATCACACGGGGGATTGTTTGAATAGATGGTGTTTTCAGCTTACCCCACAGATAAAAGTCAAGAGGGGTTAAGTTGTGAAAACGAGGTGAAGATAACGTTTTCAGGAAAAAAAAACAAGTAACATTTTGATTACAACTCAAATGAGGTAATGCATATTTTGTCCGCAGCGATCGTGGCAGTTGTCCACCGTACATCGCCCAATGAAGGGACGTTCAGATGTTGATGTGTGATATATACATATACAACCAGGGAAGAGGCACTGCTATATATATATATATATATATATATATATATATATCCATACATACTAGCAGGGTACCCGTCTAAGACGGGTAATGTCACTGAAATGAAAGCATGTGTTTGATGTGGGATACTCACGGATTCAGTGGAGTCAATTTCGTTATAAGAGGGTCTCTTCAGTCGTCTACTGGAGCACATTTAAAAAAAAACAACATTCCTCGTTTTGTTGTCTGGGGCATGGACATGCAGTCTGCATCTTGCTCCAACTCTTGATGCCGCAACGTAAAACATCCCGTGGGAGAAAGCAGATGTACGTCGATCGAGTCTGATGATTTTGAACGACTGTCCTTGTCCTTTGTTTATTGTCATGGTAAAGCAAGATCATATGGGAAATTGTAGTCGGCGGAACTGGAACGGCAGGTCACTGTCTGATGGTATAAGTGGTATCCTTGGAATTAACGCATGTTTTCCTGCTGCCGGTCCATTAATGAGGACTACCTCAATCACATTTGGCATCATTCGGTAGACTGTGCAGCGGGTGCCATTCGTAATATTGGGTGCGTCCAATGAACGTAGAACCATAACTGGGCATCCCACTTTCAGCTTCAGTTTGTGTGGCGGTATCCCTGATATTTCGATGGAATTTAGGAATTCCGATGGGAAGTGCACGGCCTCCTCAGGAGTGGGTGTACTATTGATGGAATTGTTGATCTTCACTTCTCCTGGAAAGTTGTCAATGACGGAAGAGTTCACAGCGTCCACCGTTTCATTTAGAGGCGCCAGTATCGCTCGTTCTAACAGCCAATTGTTGTCGTTGGCAGCACATTCTGTTTGACCTCCAGAGATTGCTTCGACTAATTTGGATGGAGTCTGGTGCTGATGGATTCCTTCTGGCAAAGCGATTGTATCGGGTTTATCTTCAATAGGGTAATCATTGTCACCAATGTTCATGAGGAGTTTGGCATATTCACCAGCTCCTGGGTCATTTGTTTGTTGAGCACGCATGTTCCTGCATAGCCGGTATGTTGTGATGTGGTGCCACGACGACGATCGCTTCAACGTCGCATCAACGATGTTGGTACGTGTTTCTTGTTTCAGCACGGGTAGTATTTGGCGAAAGTCTCCACAGAACATTACCGGGATCCCACCGACTGGATTTTAATTTCCACGAATATCTTGTAGGGTCCTATCTGGCTTCATGCATGGCCCTGTGTGTCAGTGGAGCCTCGTCCACGATAACTGCTCTGGATTCGTTCATCACTCTGGCAATTGCTGTACCTTTTTTTCCATAGAGCAGTGGGTGTATCTTGTTTGTGAACATTTAAGGGTTACTTTGAAGGCGGAATGTAAAGTGCGCCCCCTGCTAGTAAGGTTGTGGCGAAATCACTGTATGTGTATATATATATATATATATATATATATATATAATATATATATATATATATTGTTGCGGAAATGGCCCTTAGTAGGCTAAAAATATAGGATTAGCCCAGATCCCCATTAAATGCATGTTTAGCCAGGTTGTCCGGTAATTTGATGTTACATGTGTGTCGGGAGGTGTCACAGGCTGTTATTTGTTTGTGCAGTGGTGGTGTGCCGAGGGCTTCTTCTTCTTCCTTCCCCTCTCCGGACGAGGCCCTGCCCAGTCGGCTGAGATGGAGTGGCCTGAAGAAGGAAGTGAAACTAAGGGGAGGAGTTTGTCGGCTTCGTAAAGGGGCGCGCCCCGGAAAAGAAAAGGTGAAAAGAACTGAGAGGACGGAGTTCAGCAGTCGGGCTTCGAGGCGAGCGTGCACCGGGAAGGCAAGAGAGAAACGACGGAGCCTCTGACTGTCCCTACTCACCTCACGGCTCGACGACGTCTTGGAATCCCATGGACCCAGCCTGCCGGAGCCCGGCACCTCGATTTGGCCTTGTCTGGTGAACAGGCCAGGCCTGGACTTGTATGCTGGAACTTGTGAGAAACCAGCTGAAACCCATCGTCGATCTGACGGTCTTATGCCGTCGACCTTACGCGAGTACAGAGCGCGCGGAGGCCGCGTGCGATGCGACAAAGGAAGATGAGCGCCATTTTGCCACGCGGCGTGCTCGAGCTTGGGGTGCGAATCCATGGACATCCACTTGTTACGAGCGACATTCGTGCTTTTGACACTTTCCTCTCGTCCATGAAACATCACCAAGTACTTTGTCTTGTCTGCATGCTGTCTATGTCTTGTCTGCATGTCGTTTAAGGCTTATCTCGGTAGGGACCCCGTCAAAACCAGTAATCCGTATCTCCCTAGTTAAGAACGGGTTACAGATTAATTAAAATATTGTCGTGAATATTTTGCTTGTGTTGTGTTCCCTGATGTTCCCCAATAAATCTGGCTGATTCGTATGAAGTTGCCACTATGGATTAATTTGTGTCGCGTCGAGGAACGATCTGTTCGATTGGTATATAAAACCAAAACGGTTACAGACTGGCAGAAAACGCTCGGCATCTGACAAAACCAGTCTGTAACTGGGGTCTATTTCCCCAACTTGTAAGGTCCAGGGGTACGTTGGTATCGCGATTGAAGACGCGTGAGCCGAGGCCTGTGCCGAGCCAGCCGGCGTTATAACCCCGGAGCCGAGTGGGATTTTAACTCAGGATCCAAGGATCCTAAGCCCACCATCCTAACCATTAAGCCCACAGCAGGCATCTCAACGTCATCACAAACCAATATTTTAAATCTTAACCTCATCACAAACCAATACTTTAATTATTAACCTCATCATTAATTTTGGTTATATGCTGCTAAGCACAGGGTTTCAATATATTCTGACGGACGTCGCTTCTGAATAATTCCGAGAGGACGGCGTGTCTTAAAGAGACCACAATCGCCAGTCACCCCAGAACTTCCTGCGGGATCCCATGCCCAGAGTCCTGTTACTATAACCAAAAACCCAATTGCGAGCGGGTATCGTGCCGCTGGATGCTGGTCACGTAACAGACCTTAGTGAGTCGGCCGAGCAGAACAAATGTTGCATCATTGTGTCTGAGATCTAACTTGGATAATAAATTCACGCTGGCCTCCGCAGTCTTATGCCACCATCAGAACAGACAGAATAAGTCAGGAAACCATGTCTTGAGGAAGTTGCTTTCAGTGACAGTAATCAAAGTGCAAGTACAATTTACAAGGAGAGAAAACAATCAAGTGACATATATGTACAACAATTAATCACAGCACGTATACTTTCCCAAATTATCCCCTTTGCCTTCAGAACCTTAACAGTGACTTAGCACTTACTCTACAGTATACCGGCATCATGCATCTGATGTGGAAGGGAGAGGATGAGTGATTGGCAATTCCAATAAGATCAGTGATTGGCAAGTAAGATGAGACGAGGACAGAAGGAGATAAATGGGCTCAGGACGGACACCTGCACGTCTCACTTGTCGATCCTGGCTCCCACGTCCTGACTGAATCCGGAACCCTCGTCGCTTCTCTCCCATTTCTCAGACAGCCGCAGCTCTGGTGTTTCCCGGCATTTCCCCACGGGCCAGTGACATCACTCGTGGCTGTCTCTTGGCTGGAAGTCTTTAACGTGTCTCTTGGCGGGACGCCTGGGTGAGGTAGATGAGGCAGAGGGTCCAGTTATGTCGCTAGTGAACATGGACGCATGAAGGCGAAGGTGCACAAGGGAAGAAGACGAAGAGACAAAGAAAATAGAAAAATTAGAGAAACTGAAGATGCAGGAAAGAACAAATGACGGATTACAAAGTATGAAGCAAAGAAAGCGAGTGGCAAGAAATGAAAAGATAAAGCGCGAAGGAGAGTGACAAAAATAAACGCGTCGGGTCATATTTGTGCCGCTAGCCGCTCCAAAGTTAATAACGAAAAGCACTCCAAAGCCTGAAAGAAAGAAACAAGAATGAGCGAACAAAGCGAAAGGAAGGAGAGGGTGCAAAGGATCCTCATGGGCTTGCAAAGAAGAAGTGAGTCACCCAACAGAGTCCGGAAACCTTCCCAAGCTCCGAATTTACGAGCCTCAGTCTTTCTCCCACTTTCCCATCGAATCTCTGGATCTCCGCATTTTATAGAACCTTACCCACCCCCCCTCCCCAACCCAGCCTCCTTTGCTCAATCCTCACCCCTCTCTCCCCTTCTCCATGGAGGAGCTGCCTTGGGTTTGGGTTTTCATGTGATATATTGTATCATACGTTCATGAAACCTGTTTGAAGCAGTTTTGGAGGTGTCTGTGAGGAAAATGTGACTGTGCAACTGTGAGATGCATTAAATGGCTTGTGGAAAAGAATGTAGACAAGCCGGGAGTTGACGATGGTTCGCGGTCATTGTTGAACAATGCCACAATAAGTACAATTGCGTTGCCATTGGTTGCACGTGTTTCTGGATCGACACAATTTCTACCGCAGTGGAAGTAGAATGGAAAGTTAGATCCAGCCTTTGGAAGCACCAAAAGTGGAAGTTAGTTAAACATCTAAACGCTGAATTTGATTCCAGTGTTGATGCCTGAAATCGGAACAAAAATTAGGAATTTCCAGCGAAGTGGAGTAGCATGAAATGTTGGATCCAGTTTGTGAAGCCACAAAAGTGGAAGTTCGTTAAACATACAAACGCTGAGTTGATCCAGTGTTGATGCCTGAAATCAGAACAAAAATTAGGAATTCCAGCGAAGTGGAAGTAGCATGGAAAGTTGGATCCAGCTTGTGGAAGCCACAAAAGTGGAAGTGAGTTAAACATCTAAACGCTGAGGTTGATTCCAGTGTTGATGCCTGAAATCAGAACAAAAATTAGGAATTCCAGCGAAGTGGAAGTAGCATGGAATGTTGGATCCAGTTTGTGAAGCCACAAAAGTGGAAGTTCGTTAAACATACAAACGCTGAGGTTGAGTCCAGTGTTGATGCCTGAAATCAGAACAAAAATTAGGAATTTCCAGCGAAGTGGAAGTAGAATGGAAAGTTAGATCCAGCTTGTGGAAGCTTAAATTGCGACAAAATTGGTAGTTATAGAAACACCTAAACACTAAGTTGGATTCCAGTCTTGAATAAAAAATTGAAATTTCCATCAAAGTGGAAGCTTTTGAGGAAGCCCTACCTAAAATCCTATCTCTTCCATCAAAATTGACCAAATCAAATTGGATTTTTATATGTTGTACTTATGGACATTACGCACAGCTTCCAGGAAATGAAATTGCGAGAAAAAAAAGTTCAAGTGGGCGTGGCTCCACCCACAAGGGGCGTGGGACGCCCCTCATACAAAAGCACAAGTACATCATGATATCTAGCTTGTGTCCAAGTTTCATCAAGATCGCATCAAACGTCACTGAGCTATGCTCTGGAGAGAGTCACAAACAGACAAACAAGCCGGTAGGCGACATGGGTGGTCGCGACATAATTGCACATAGTCATACAGTTTTGACGGATCGGCTGAAATTTTTGACAAAGAGGTTGATTATAGTGCGCATAAAAGCTGGAAGCTGATTTTTGATTTTCAAATTTTTTTCAAAATTTCAAAGTCCGTTGCTAGGAACGGTGGTGTCCATAGCAACGATGCTCAAAAGCATACAACCAGATCCTGGTATGAACTACCAGTCAAGTTTCATCAAAATCGGTTGACTCCTCTGGTCTCCAGAGCTGTCGATTACATACAAACAAACGACAAGCCGGTAGGCGACATGGTGGTCGCTACATAATTGCATACTAGTCATACAGTTTTTGACGATCGGGCTGAAATATTTTGACAAAGTGGTTGATTATAGTGCGCATAAAAGCCTGGAAGCCGATTTTTGATTTTCGAAAAAATATTTTTTTAAATGATTTTTAAAATATTTCAAAGTCCCGTTGCTAGGCAACGGTGGTGCCCATAGCAACGGTGCTCAAAAGCATAGAACTAGATCCTGGTATGAATCTACCCGTCAAGTTTCATCAAAATCGGTTGACTCCTATGGCCTCCAGAGCTGTCCATTACATACAAACAACATCAAGCCGGTAGGCGACATGGATGGTCGCTACATAATTGCATACAGTCATATAGTTTTTGACGGATCGGGCTGAACATTTTTGACAAGAGGTTGATTATAGTGCGCATAAAAGCCTGGAAGCGATTTATTTATTTATTTATTTTTCGAATTTTTTTTCCGGATTTTTTCAAAAATTTCAAAGTCCCGTTGCTAGGCAACCGTGTCCATAGCTACGGTGCTCAAAAGCATAGAACTAGATCCTGGTATGAACCTACCTGTCAAGTTTCATCAAAATCGGTTGATTCCTCTGGCCTCCAGAGCTGTCCATTACATACAGACATACAGACAAGCCGGTAGGCGACATGGGTGGTCGCTACATATTGCATACTAGTCATACAATTTTTGACTGATCGGGCTGAACATTTTTGACAGAGGTTGATTATAGTGCGCATAAAAGCCTCGAAGCCGATTTTTGATTTTCGAAAAAATTAATTTTTTATACTTTTTCAAAAATTTCAAAGTCCCGTTGCTAGGCAACGGTGGTGTCCATAGCAACGGTGCTCAAAAGCATACAACTAGATCCTGGTATGAACCTACCTGTCAAGTTTCATCAAAATCGGTTGACTTCTGGCCTCCAGAGCTGTCCATTACATACAGACATACAGACATACAGACAGATGGAAAAAGTGAAAATAAGGGTACTCTAGCGATCACCCAACAGACATACAGACAGATGGAAACCTGAGAAAAACGATAGTCTAGCGACCACCCAATAGTCTAGTGACCACCCAACAGACAGACAGACACACAGTCGCAACGAAAATAGTGGTCACTGCTGCGCGCCACGAACCAAAAAAGAAAAATGACACGTATGGGATTTATACTTCACAATCGCAATGCAGATCTCCCAACACAGACTTTGTACGTTTAAACTAAACAGTATCTATGAAATAACTGGTTTTAACGATGTGAGGATCTCTTTGGGACCCCACAAAATGTAGCTTTTGTCCGTAGCCTGATGGAGTACTGCTCTCCCCTCTGGGCTGGTGCTCCGCCTCCCACCTTCCTCGGCTTCACGCTGTAGAAACCAGAGGCATTTCGGATCATCGGCATCTCCCGCAATGAGGCTGAGTCTTTGGGCCTCTCACTCAATCACCGCAGGTTGGTCGGTGGTCTTTCTGTCTTCTACCGTCTCCTCTCCAGTCTCGCCCCACTGCTCTCTCTGCGATTTGTCCCCACCACATTTCCTCAGGGCGCTCAAGGTCCGCCAACACCCCTTCTGGTAAAACTACCAAAATCACGAATCACTGCTCACCTTCACTCTTTCATTCCTCTTTTTTCCCGCCTTTGGAATAAACTCCCTCACTCTATTCATTCCCATTTTCCCTCCAGGCTTTCAAAACAGCTGTTCACCACCACCTCTTATCACCCCCCATCCAAATCCTCGATCTTTTCTACCCCGATAATCCACCCAAGCCCACCTCCTTCAAATTCCCTGCTTTCCTTCCTGAAAGTCCCTGTAATGTTCATCTTCTATTCCCATGTTCCCCGTCCCATCCCTCTCCCTTCCACAGATCTCCTAATGTCTCTGTTCCCCACTGTTTTGTCCCTCCCACTCCCGCCCCTCTTGTCTCATGCCCCCCTTGATGTGCGTTGTGTGTTAGCTCTCACACGAGCCTCGACAAGGTTTACAAATAAAAAATAAAAAAAACCAACAATATATTTACTTATCTTACCTATGTGCACCTTGAACTCTTCAAATTTTGTTTTCATAAAACACCAGCTCTAATCCTTGTGTTTGAGAGGGGGAAGCCACATGACCAAATCTTGGCAATAACATTGGCTACTCATTCTGGTTGGAGTGTCCTTTGGATGAGCTGAGCACATCGCAACAATGGCCATTGTGTCGGATAGGTTCAGAGATCAATCAATATCAGAAGAGATAGGCTCCTCAGATACCTGATGTTGGTGACGTGTTATCAGTCATCCCATTGGGGGAGGTCTTACCAATTACCAAATGGATGAAACTGCCAATTGCATGTGGAATGAGCCCCTAAGGCTGGATTATTAAAAGGTGACATCATAATGAGTGTATTTACATTTTGCCCAAACCATACAAAAACGCTGCTTCATAATCCTATTATTAACCTTTGTCAGGGATCTCATTTGCATATATATTGTACTTGTGTAATTACGCACTGTTCCTCGGCGAAATGAGCTGGTGTGTAAACATTAATGGAATCTAAGTATCATTATTGAGTGTTTAACTGGATTGCACGATTGTATCAGTGAGGAGTTTCCAGGGGAAATTATTTTCTGATTCAACTTTCTAACAGTTGCACGTGAACACAGAGGTTCTCTGCAGTGGTTTGTGACAGGGTAATTCAGGACTTTAAGCTTGGTGGTGGCTTAATGGTTAAGGTGGTTGGTTTAGAATCTTAAGGTCTGGAGTTCAAGCCCCAGTCATGCCAAAATAACACCAGGCTGCTCTGGTTTACTCAACCTATCATCCTTCTGTCGTTGGCAAAATTAATAACAGCTTGGTGGGAAGTGAGCCAAGCAGAAGCTGGTTTGATGAGGGACAGGTTATACTGTCATAGGCAGACATAGAAAATGTGAGTGAAGGAATGAAAGACAACAAATAGCAATGGGAGAACGCATGAAATGGAGGTGAGCAGACATTTTGGTGAACTTCAAGGAAGCTGGAATTAAGAGACACAGGGGAATAGCTCCAGAGGTGAGAGAAAGGGGAGGGAGTGTGGGCACAAGGCCTTGGGGACACAAGGCCTAAGCAGGTAGTTTTTAAGATTAACAAAAAGGAGGTTTCTAGTTGAATGAGAGTGTCAGTCTTGTTTGAGCAGCGGAGGAACAGATGAGCAAACCAGGGCTTTAGTCTCCATTGCTTCGAGCAGTACAAAACGGGTGATGCGCAGGAGCCCCAGCCCTCAAATATGAGCCGAGCTATCATGTGGGAATAATTTCTTTCTCGCTTCCATCATTATATTTTCTCTAATTTTGTTGCATATTGAATGCAACTCAGAAAGTACCCGCCTTGGCTTTGGGAGTGGCGATGTTGTTCCAAGCATGCAACATGTTCTTCTGACACAAACCTTTATTTTGGTAGTGTAATGCTCACAGTTATAAGTGGCAGTTATTGGGATCGACCAGCCGTGCAAAGTATAGTTGGATAAAATGACGTCATTGGATGGCATTGTCATTTGAACGGGCATTGTGGGATGGCATTGTCACTTGAACGGATGTCATTGGAATGGCCAGCATGCTCGCCAGTATTACTGCAAAGTTGTAGGTGGCAGTTGTTGGGTTCGACGAGCCATGAAAAATATAGTTTTATTTCAATGAAGTCATGGCATCGGCAATGGAATTAGTCACATGGGATGGTATCATCATGGGATGGCATTGCCATTTGAATGGGCGTCGTAGAATGGCATTGTCATTGGAATGGCCGGCATGCTCACCGGCATTACTGCTCAGTTATCGGTGGCGGTTCTTGGGATCGACTAACCATGCAAAATATCGTTTGATAAAAAAATTACGTCATGGCATCGGCAATGGAAGGGGTGGTATGGGATGGCATCGTCATAGGATGACATCGTCATTGGAACAGGTGGCATAGGATGGCATTGTTATTGGAATGGGTGATGTGGAATGGCATTGTCGTATGATGGCATCACCATTGGAATGAGCTGGCATCATCATAGGGTGGTTATCGTCATTGGGATGGGTGGTGTGGGATGGCAATGTCATTGGAACTGGTGGCATGGAATGGCATCGTCATAGGATGGCATTGTCATTGGAATGGGCATCGTTCGGTACCCGGCATAACTGCTGGCAGTTATAAGCGGCAGTTTTACAGGGTGAGTCTTGTCCCAGGACACGGTTTAAGCTGCTTATTGAAGATTTGTTTCTACCATGTATTTGTACTGTTTTCTTTTTCTCAGATAATACAAATAATACATTAAGACCAAGATGGCAGATACCAATCCATTTACAGTGGAAGAGAGGCTGGTACCAGTGGTGTTGTACCACGAGAGGAGAAACACAAACAAGACGATAAAACAGGCACAAGAAAACTTTGAGGAGCTTTTTGGAAAGCCAGCATTGTCAAAATCAAATATTCACCTTTGGGGGGGAAAAAATGGGATTTCAGACTGGAAGTCTACCCGACAGCAAGCGCTGTGAGCAGATGAGCAAACATTCGTTATTATAATATTATAATTCGTCAAATATTATAGGCAGCTAAAACCGTGTCCTGGGACCTATGGCTCACCCTGTAGTACGTTTAAAAATTTAATTACAATTTCTACAACAAGATACAACGCTTTCTTCAGTGGTACATTTATGTTGAATAATTTTGTTCACATGAATTGTGACATTTCACGAGGGATCCTAAAGTTAAACTTGCAGTCTCTTGAGGAATTGATGAAGTGTAGTCGAAGTGCAAGAGGAATCCCATGATCGGTACCTAAAAAAAGCACTTGTTTGCTGCGAGGAAGCGGATGCTGTCATGGGGATAGTACGGGCCACTGTGTTGATGATCTAATGAATTCCAATTTCTCTAATTTCTTTACCATCAAGGTAACTTTGGATCCCACTCTGCAATCATCTTGGGCACAATTTGAGGCAGTAAAGTACAGTTGATGGGAGCGGCTTGATGGAAAGGGTAAAAGTTTAATTGATCTCACTTGAGAAGTTCGATTCCCACGTCTGCCCTGCGATGGAGTGCCGATCTATCCAAGATTAATTCTCACCTTTCAAAACGTTGATGACTTGCTCTGTCTCTGGACTTATGCCATCTGTCCTGCACCACCATCGAGTGTTAAAGGAGTTAAACCTGTCAATTGATGTAACTGTGGGTGTAAAGACCACCCTCCCTTCCCCACACTCCCCTTTCCCTATATAAACTGCATTGTTACATCAACATTTTGAAGCCTCTGTTTGCTCGCCTCTCATTTGTAGTAGAATGTGCAACGGACCTGGAATCAGTTATGTGAGGTGGTACTTGTACCTTGTCTCCACTACATCTTGTTCCGTTACAAATGGCCAGGTATTATAGCATCGTTATGCTCGTCAAGTTGTGAAACGCATTCCATCGAAATAGCATGTTTTGAAGGAACATGCAGAGTGAAGCAAATTGCTAAGTTGATGCGGTATGTTGATCGTGTACTCTGTTTATCCTGTTGTAAATCTCGATGAATTGGAGCGACAAACGTGGGTTATTATAATGTAGAAATTGATGTTTCATGTTATTGTTGGATGAAAGGAAAAATATAAAGTATTTTTATTCATTTCTTGAGGTAATGAATAATAATGCTGTTACAGGAGGTCATGCACTACCCTCTCATTTTCAGTGATTGCTTTTGGTTCATGGTTCCATGAGTTTTCTGTAACTGGGATATTTAAATTTCTACAGATGTGCCGCTGGATTGCTCTACATACTGAACCTTGTTGTGCCTCTGTGTGTACAGTGGTTCTGACATGAGTTTTTTTTTTACATCCTGATAGGAGGTGACTCGTACTTTGTGGTTCAACCTTGCAGAACCTATACTTGTCTGATTAACTCAGTCCTGCCATCTCTTCTTTAAAGCCATTCATGTAGTGTCCTTGGTCTTGGGCATTAATATAATGAATCGTTCTCCGTCCCAGTTGAGCTGACCTCTTCTTCGCCATTCCAAAGAGCCTTGTTTGTCGATCCCCAATCTGTCCAACTCTTTTTATATATATATATATATATATATATACCTTCTTCCTCTTTTATCGTTGTCTCAGTTGTCGGTGAATATCTGTTGATCTTTTTCGCTTTGTAAGTTTTTTTTTTGGCTTCTTTTTTTCTTTCAGTGTGGCTGTATCCATTGTTGTTTCAGTTTCATGTGTGACATCTTCCATTCGCACCTGTCTTTGGAAGGTTTTGCGAGGTGAGTTAGGGATACCTTCTCTGGTTTGCTGTCTTCATGTTTGCATACAAATTGGATTATGTAGTCTGTTGAATTGTTCACATATTCAGCCGATCCGACAGATGTCACTCTGTGCACTTGGTTGAGCTCCATCAGGACGCTACGTCATTCTCGGGATGCACTGATTTTTGTAGAACATTTTGTGGATGGTGAAGGGTTTCCTTGTTCTGACATCGAGGATGTTGATTTCTGTTTGTGGCCGGTTTATTATTTTGCAGCTGTACTTCAACACTGGTATTGTGAGTTGGTTTTTGGATTTGATTTGTTTCTTGGGGTGAGGTCTGTTTTCAGGATCAGCCTCGTTCTACACAGGTATTCTTTGGTAATTGTTTTGCACATTTATTTGTGACATTTTGGTGGCCCTCTTATACTCCAAGGTATTTGTAAGATACTTCGTTGGATAGCTCCTGTATTGTTGTATGTATCTATGTTCATTTTTGTGTTGTCCGTTTTGTAGGTCCACCTTGCACGAATGTACATTTGGCACACTTATCGAGACCAAATTCCATTTGAATGTCGTCGGAGTACGGTTTCACTCATTATCTCCGCCACTGAAGGTGAAGGAGGTTATGTTTTCACCTCTCTGTCTGTTTGTATGTTTGTGTGCAGGATATCTCAAAAACTTGTGGGCGGATTTGAATGAAATTTTGTGGACAGGTTGGGTGTGCGGCAAGGACGAATTCGTTAGATTTTGGTGAAGATCCAAATCCGGATCTGGATACGATAATTATTTAATTTTTAAAGTGATTCTTCACCATTGAGAGATCAGGCCAAAAATGATATAGTTCTGTCTAGCATGATATTTCAAAAATGTATTGGGCCCAATATGTTCTTGTGGAACAGGCAATACGTGGCGGAGGTATGCGCTCAACCGAGTGCCCTTATAGTTACCTCCGCCACCGAAGGTGAAGGAGGTCATGTTTTCACCCCATTCTGTTTGCAAAATCGAAGATTTTTCAAGTATATTGGTTCGTCGATTTTGTTATCTGTCCGTTTGTTACTTACGAAATCTAAAGATTTCGTAAGTATATTGATCACTTCCGTCCTCTGTTTGTGTGTTTGTTTGTAGGCACGATAACTCGAGAAGGGAAGAAGCTACCAATGTCAAATTACACCACGTGATTCAGGAGGGTGATGGCTAGTGCTGATTAGATTTTGGTCAAAATCGGTCAGAGGTCAAGGTCACAGTGAGGTCAAACATCCAAAAAAAAGCTATAACTCGAGAACGGAAGAAGCTACCAATGTCAAATTACACCACGTGATTCAGGACGGCGATGGCTAGCGCTGATGAGATTTTGGTCAAAATCGGTCAAAGGTCACAGTGAGGTCAAACATAATTCCGTAAATTCATGTGGAGAAATGGAGTATTTTTGCTTCGGTCGACGTTACGAGTTCGTTTTAACTTCGATTTTAATTTTGCCTTCGGTTTTTTGCGATCGCTTAGGACGCTTAAAACTTCGTTGTCGAAATTCTGCTAAAAATCGGATGTTTTGGAGACGTTTTAAGATTGTATAAAAAATATTTCACTCGCGCGTCACGGCTCATCACGTGGTGCAGCGCGCTCGAGCAGATGCGGCGTTGAGTCACGTAAGGTTTTCCGTGTGCGCGCTGACGGTGTTTTCGATAAAGATGGTGTTTAAAAGTCATTTTTTATCCCAATAAAGGTTATCGTGCATGCCTGACTCGCTAAGGCCGTCGGATTATGTAAAGATTGTTGGTGGATGGCCGAATATTACGGTTTTGTGACTTTGATAAAATAATATTAAATAATTGCGTGGAGAAATGGAGATTTTTGCTTCGGTCGACGTTACGAGTTCGTTTTAACTCGGATCGCAATTCTGTTTTCACTTTTGGTAACGTTTAAGTATGCTTAACACTCGGTTGTCGAAATTCTGGTAAAAATCGGATGTTTTATGAGATTTATCTGTCGGGTGTCATATCTGAGGCTTAACTGAAGATTATGCTAATGAGGGATATTGTAACACACGGCATTACACGCTCGTTTGAAAGTCAATTTCAATCCTGTCTTCAATTTTGGTAACGGTTAAGTATGCTTAACACTCGATTGTCAAAATTCTGGTAAAAATCGGATGTTTTATGAGAGGTTTGGTACAGAATCATCGTAGAAACTTCTGGTTTGCGTCGCTACCTTCTCTAGAGACAGCTTTTTATTAGACAAGGTCAGAGTTCAAGTTGACGATTTCGTAAGTACCAGTCTATGACTGCTTGTTTGTCTGTCTGTCTGTTTGTCGACTACAAGTCACAATTTTAAACCGATCTTCACAAAACTTCAACACACATGGAAGAGTTTGTCATAAGGAAGAAGCCTATTGTTTTTGAGGTCAAAAGGTCAACATAGGCCCAAGGTCAATGACTATGGTGGTATTTCTAAAATCCTCAATTTTCATCCAATTGACTTGAAATTTGAAGAAGATTTATATTTCAGGTCATTGAATTCAACCACCAATTATTTTGTAGGTCTACATTGGCCAAAATGTCAACATAGGCCGAATTTCTAAAATTGTCAA
>CM068963.1:114610743-114624015 GCA_035128595.1 Eptatretus atami
TCCACCTTTGCTTCGGGAAAGGATCACAGTTCATGGACCAAGCTGTTCAACTTTGTTGTTCTCAGAGTTTTGTTCCAAGGGCTCTTCCCAGGATCATCACCGAACCCCAGACTGCCACCAATTGTTGTTTGTGGTAATATTCCCAGGGATGTTTTTTAAAATCTCATTCAGGTTTTTCTTTATTTTCCTGTAGCTCCAATTATCACTTGTGGTGCTATTTCGACACTCTTCAGCTTCCAAAATCTCTTGAACTCAATTTTGAAGTCCTGGTATTTGGCCATTTTCTTGAATGCTGCATTATTTAAGTCAAAATCACTGGGTACTGATATCTCAATCAGCAATGATGTCTTTTTTTCTTTTTGTTCCTGAGAACGATGTCTGGTCGCAAGGCTTTGTTTTCTTTGAGCATGTTGTGTCCACACAAATATATTTTCACTTAATTTTGTTTTTCCTCTGCAACCGCTTATCCGATTAATGCAAAACTTTAAACATAGGAGGGATTCACCATGGATAATATTTTATTGATAACTCTGACATCATAGATCACATGGTACGGCAGCCATATTGGATTAAAGGGAAAAAATTGAAAATCTTCTTCAAAACGGCTCAACGAAATTTTTTTTAACTTGGTATATTTCATCATCTGCCCATGAGGTATGCAGTGATAATGATGACATCATCAGAGAAGTGGTATTCCAGCCATTATTTTGAGGTCACATTTGTTTTATGGATTTGAAATGTTGAATCAAAATGCTTGCACCAAAAAATCTGAAACTTCATACATCTGATGTACGACCCGATGTGAATGAATAATTAAAGTGATGATGTCATCGTTCACGTGGCCTGGTAGCCATATTGGATGGAAAATAAAAACGTAAAGAATATTTTCTTTCCAGAACTGCTTAACAGATTGATGCAAAACTTCATGCATATGATCAACTCGCAATGGGGAATATAGTTTAATTTTTTTTCATATTGAACTTCATTGACGCAATTTAGCCTTAATGTGCACAAAAATGGTTGTTAAATATCCTAATCAGGTCAGGTATGGAAGCATGCCTCAGAACAGCACATCGCTGCGTCCACTTTCCACCGGTACTCCAGGGGCCTCCATCTGGCCATCCCCCAGGCAGATGCCTGGCCCATCCCCATCTCCTTGAGATGCTGATCAACCTGCTACAACCACGAGGCATGTGGTCGACCTGTTGGCCTCCTCCACTCACCAGGTTCCTTCACTGAGAGAATCTGGTGAGCAGGATCAGCGTCAGGAAATCGAGCCACATGTCCATACAGCCGCAGCTGATGCTGACGGACTATCCGTGTAGCAAATCTTATCTAAGTCTCTCTCAGCAACCATTCATTGGACACAAAGTCTGACCAGCGATAGCCAAGGATTCTCCAAAGAGACCTGGTACCGAAGGAGTTAAGTCTCCATCTCAGATCCTTGGTCAGTGTCTAAGTCTCACATCCGGAGAGCAATAGTAGGACTGCAGGAGGATGTCCGCAGATGCAGTTGGGCACCAGATATGGATGGCTGTTGGCTCATAAGGAGCTTCTCTGCCCTTTGACATGTTTTGTTATTAGTCCTGCTCGGTGTCTATATCCATACACCCTCCTCAGCAGGAAACCTGGTGGGGGAGATGGTTTATTCGCCGACAACCCAACTATGAAACAGGTGAGTACAGGTTTACATCGTACCTGTAGCAGGTCACAGATCTGATTTGGCCTAGCCTGACCAGACAAAAATCTCGCTGATTTATTCAGCCATTTAGCCGAAATATCTTAAAAATCAATCGATCAATAAAGTAATGGATAATGGATAATGGAGTGCATGAATGATAGCAGTGGCCCATGATAGTAGCATGTTCAGTTAATGGTGGTATTTTTGTGTTGGGTGAGGCACTTCTAACTAGAACGGCACTTAGAATTTCTAATTCTACCAAGTGCCGTTCTAGTTAGAATTAGAAATCACACCCTATGTACTGGCTTGTGCTCTTTGCTTTTGATTCGGAAAATTTGATTTGATTTTGCTCTTTTGTACCCCACCTCCTCCCAACTAAATCTTAAGATCTTATTTTTACCCTTTTATTATTATTTATCTTTATAATGATTATTATTTAATCATCTCTGCAATACAGAATGGTTTTTGCTCTGTCCAAATCACAATTTCTGCCTTGCAACACCCAATACTCATTTCGTCGTGGCTCACTCAGACGAGGTTCGATCCTTTATGTTCGTCTGAAACTTCCTTGATTTTGATTTGTGTCAACTATTCTAAATGCTTATGTTACACACACACTCACGGTTGTGACACATCCTGCTTACACAAATGCCTGCACACAGCATCCACCAACCCTGCTTACACAAATGGAACACTTGCTATTTTGCACTGTTCTGTCTTTTACGATTACAATGATATCCATCTCTTCAACACATGGACCTGTACTCACTTGTATAAACCCTTCTAGGTTAACTCTACAGACTTTAGGAAGCTAAATCCTCTATGTTTTCTAGAACAGCTCGGGATAATTATCATGCAATCCCTGACTGATAACGGACAAGAAACACGAGGTTCAAGGGTTAGCCAACACACATTTGATGTCACTTCACCTTATAAAAGGCCTGAGCTCTTGCTTATTCATCCAATACCAATTCACCCCAAACCTATCTTTTCCCACCTGAGTCGGAATGATTAACCGATAGAAAACATGCGAGAAAAGAGATGAGCACCTATTTGGCCCTAAAAGCACAGGAGATTGAATCCATTGCTTGCAAGAAGATGACCGTAAGCATGGTTTATTCCCAGGGTGTGCATCTCTTGTTGACATCTTTATTGTCTCTCCATCCAGCCAAACCGTCGTGAACGTGCAGATGGTTCAGGTGAAGCCAAAAAACGAGCTTCGAGTTGACGGGTGATGTTTCGAGTGCACGGTCAAACTAAACGGGTGATGGAGTTTACCTTTAACATGATCGTTCTTTCTGTCCTTAGGTATCTGAGGTGTGTGTATAGAAAATGGGAAACATTATGGGCTGTTTTATTCCGATTTTGGAGAAGGACACCCCCATTGAATCTGTTTTGTAGCCACTTCATTCTGATTTTTCTCTCAATATTGGAATTGGCTTGGGGGTAATCACACTGCTTGTGTTGTAACTTGGGAACAGAGGCAGCCTTGTTTAATCCGTCATGAACATATTGTCTTCGCTAAAGTTGATTTGAATGGTGTTCATGCGACATGCTCTCAAGACTGGAAAATTAACTTCTGCTCTTCATGTCGAAATGCCATTACTGTATTGGCAAAGACCGGCCATGGAGGGCCTTCTCTGGGCAATTGGAATTGACATTAAATGGCTTCAAATGATGGATTCCCTGGCGAAACAGCCTAAATCGAGTTGCATCGATGGGTAACTGGTTGGCCTCCTTTCATGAGACAAGGGGCAGGCTTTGAAATGGGAAGTTTGTGCTGCTGAAAAAAATAAATCTGATATTGTATTAAAGTGAGTATTGAAAACAATTAATATGGCACTATCATGCATGATTGTGTTACAAAATATGGCTTACACAAATCAAGGTAGTGCTTTGACTCAACTCTGCTGAACCTGCACTGTACTGCGACGACACTGACAGATGTGGTACGGTACAGCTTCCAGGACAGGCTCACACATCAAGGCCACATTCCTTGCACAATAATATGTTTTATACATTCAAGATCTTGGCTTATGGAGGAGAGGTGACAAAGGAAAATGAACAGGAAAAGAGGGGAGTAAACATGGAAACCTGCAAGTAAGAGTGTTGCTTTGGGTAAATGTGGGTACAAAAGACTGGGGGTATGGAAAGGGCATGATGTGAGATGGTGGTGCACCACCTGATGAATCCCTGCAGTGAAGAGTGAGATTCAATCGTCTCTGGAAGGCAATTCTCCAAAACGGGACAAAATATTATCAAAGGGAGAAAATGGTGTGACCCTGTAGATCTCTCTGCAGTGCTGGATAAAATCACAAGCTGGTCCAACACGTGGACCATGTCTTTCAATCCTGACAAATCTCACACTCTCACTATGTCTCTCTGAAATGACTGTCTGGAAACCCACCCCCCCTCTTCTTTCTCAACAATCCTCTTGAAGGAGTCTTTCATTCAAGCTTGTGGGTCTCACTATCTGACATGATCTTTCCTGGGAAAGCCACATCTCCAAGCTGACCTCCAAAGCCAGTCACCGCTGTGCATCCTCCGTCGTGCAAAGTCCTTCATTGGCACAGCTGACGTCGTGACACTACAAAACTTTCGCCCCGCAGCTGATGGAGTACTGCTCTCCCCTCTGGACTGGTGCTCGCTCATTTCACCTTTCTTGGCTTCACGCTGGGAAACCAAGGCATTTAGGATCATTGGCATCTCGCGCGATGAGGCTGAGTCTTTGGGTCTCTCACTGTCTCACCGCAGGCAGGTTGGTGGTCTTTCTGTTCTTACATCTCCTCTCTGGTCTTGCCCCCCCCTCCCGCTCTCTCTGCTCTTTGTCTGCCCATATTTCCACAGGGTGCTCAAGGTCCGCCAGCAACCCCCTTCTGGTAAACTACCAAAATCAAGAATCACTGCTCACCCTCACTCTTTCATTCCTCTTTTTTCTCCCGCCTTTGGAACAAACTCCACACACTCTTCAATCCCACTCTTCCTCCAGGTCTTCAAAATAGCTGTTCACCACCATCTCTCGTCATCCCCCATCCAAACCATGATCTTTTCTACCCCTGTTAATCCACCCAAACCCACCTCCTTAAAATTCCTGCTTTCCTTCCTGAAAGTCCCTGTAATGTCCATCTTGTTTTACACCCGTGTACCCCACCCCATCCCTCTCCCTTCCACAGATCTCCTAATGTCTCTGTTCCCCACTGTTTTGTGCTTTCTTCTCCCATCCCTCTTGTCTCCTGCTCTCCTTGTTATATGATCTGTGTGTTAGCTCTTGTACGAGCCTTAACATTATATATATATATAAAAAAAGGAGTGGAGGTTTGCAGTCAGCCTCAACTCAGTCAGGAGGAGATCACTTGAATGTGTGTTGTGTGGAATTGGAGAGAGAGAGAGAGACAGAGAGAGACAGAGAGAGACAGGCCTCGTCCTCGGAGATGTCAATAATGTTGAGAGTTTTAGATGCCATAGAATCCAGGAGTGATGGATGTGATGCTGGGATGACATTCACAGGGAAGAGCAGTCCTCCATCAAGGTGTGGACAAAGGCTTTATTCGCTTGCTAGTCGTTCTAATTTTTTGACGAATGACCAAGAATGCCTAATCTGTGGCTGAATTTGGAGGCCAGTGTTGCTATATATGGTTAGTCCAGGATAGGTCATGGTTGCTGGTGAACGTAGAAGTTCAATAGAGTGAACCTCTTGCAGTCACTGACTATGGAAATTGAGGGGTGAGTTCCTTTGTTGATCCTTCCAGACTGACATGGTGAAACTGAGATTTTCCAGGATTAAAGGAGGTGTTCCATTTGTCAGTTCAGCATCTAAGCTATTCTAGATCAGCAGAGAGTGATGCAGCTCCAATCTGCCTGTCACAGGGATGGGGTACTGTACAACACAATGTGAAGTTTGCAAAAAGGAAGAGAGGTTTTTTTCAGACCATTAGATACTGTTGGTCATTAATCAGATGAGAAGCAAGACCGGACCCAAAATGCTGCTTTGAGGAACTCCAGCCTCCATTGAGAGACGATAGGAGAGGGTTTTATTGATAGTAACATGCTGACTGTGTGAGTGGAGCAAATAGGAAATCTAGGAAAGAAGGCAGCCTTCAATGCCACGTGCAGAGAGCTGGGCAAGCAAAGCAAAATATCAGACTGTGTTGTATGCCCGAGATATGCCCAGGAAGACGGTCCTATCCTCTGTTTTATATTGAGGGCCTCCAACCATTGCTGATATATTATAAGCAGAAGGATGGCCAGAGTTTAATGATTGGGATCGAATCCAAATTGATTGGCAGAGATCAGGTTGTTTGAAAACAGGAAAGATGACATAATTAGCAATGAGAACAACACTCGATAGAGCACATAACTCCGCCAGGCCGAACCGTTTACGTTTTGTACCTCACTGATATGCCAGATCTGAATGTGCACCTTGACACAAATCTAATCAGAATGTTATTGTGACCTACCCAACTCGTCCACCAAATTTCGGCCAAATCTGTCCACAACTTTTTGAGATATCATATTACATGTCGGTTTTGGCCCTATCAATGGTGAAGAATCAGTTTTAAAAATTCTTGGGTCCGGGTCTGGATCCGGATCTTCACCAAATTCGAATCAAGTCGTCCTTGTCACACTCAACTTGTCCACCAAATTTTGTCCAAATCCGTCCGTAACTTTGTTGATATCCTGCTCACAGACAGACAGACCTGGGTTTAAACATAACCTCCGTCCACCTTCGGTGGTGAAGGTAGTGATGGATTCCATGACTTTGTTTCTCATTGGAAGGAAATTTACGGGTCTTGAATCTTCTTGTTTGTGAAAATAATGTTTGATAAATCACAGACAGCTATGAGGCAGCCAAACGAGATGGCTCGTGCACACAGAACAGGTGAAACAAGAATGACAGAGCAAGATTTGAGATACATGGGCACTGATACCATCTGGTCCTATTGCCGATGCAGGGTCTAGGACTGACAGAACTTTCTCCACCACCTTCATCTGTGACAAAGTGAAATTGAGTCAAGTAGGCAGTGGCTGGAAGGGGGTATTGTAGAAACAGACTGAGATGGGTTGAGTACATGGGATTTATTGGGAACTACCAAATTGAGACATTGTAGCTCGTCTCAAGGAGGGTCTGTGGTGATACCATTCGAGGTGAGGGAGGGGGGATAGAGTGGGAGTTCACACAAGAGTCGGACTTGATGAGGGACCATCATGTCTTTGAGGAAGGAGACTTGACAAGTTCAGCCTTGAGATGAGCAAGATAATGGATGCTGCTTTTCCTCATGGTGGACACACTGTTTTTTTTCGAGCCACATGGAGTAACGGAGTTACGCTTAGTCAGGTTAGCTTTCCATGTTGCAGCGAAGCAGATTGCTTTCTCAACTGCCTGACCACAGGATTCAGTGTATTAAGGCCTAAAGGATGGATAGTAAAAAGTCTGAGACGTGATGGCATAAACCTGTGCACGCATGAGTGGGAATTGGATTCCGTGGAAGTATTCCCAGACGTAATCAATATCCAAAGCTGTGTTTTTCATGCAGGAATGGTTTGAACATCAAGGTACTCTCGGGCCTATTATGTCCATCCCCCCGGGCCTGATACGTCGAATTATGTGGTGTAACCCTGTAGATCTGACTTACACGTTAAGGTTCTATCAGGAAAATCTGCCTCGCACAACTCGTATCAGTGCACCCCTATAGGAGTTGTCTTTGAGGCTTTTCTGTTCAGATCAAAATTCAGGCAAGGATGTCTTAATACATTTGGATGTGAACGGGAATTTACTAATTAACCTCCATAAGAAATCTCGTTTTGTCAGTTACCCTCGGGATTGCCTCCACTGCAAATAGAATGAGGCGTCACAGTAAATGTAAAGTCCCAGAAGTGAGGCAAACTTCAAGGGACAGCCATCAAGGCGATGTGTCCCTGACCGTGTGAAAGTAACGGCATGCTGGAACACTTCCATGTCGTACGTCACCTCTGGTGTTTTGATGTTCGGACCAGTGTTTCACACATTTGTCTTGTTGTGCCCTCATCTAACTCATTTACTTCCTCACCCAATTGGAAATGTCATCCAGATGGGATTGAACACGCATCATGAGCATAGATCGGTTGTTTTCGCACCGCGGTATTCCATAATATAGCATAGTCCATTTTATGTTGTTCGAGTGTGGTGAGGCTGTGTCTGTGAAAACACTTATATCGGTCCTTTAATTTATTTTCCTCATGATTAATTCAGTTTGTGTAATTCCTTCGCTCCAAGATGACGGTTTGTTCCCTGCTGGAGAAGATTTAGCCATTCTGAATTAGATGGTAATCTTTCTAGATTTAAAAAAAAAATTGTGTTTGACTTGGTGAAGCATGAGCCATCACACAGAGTACTAAATGTTATCTGACTCCATGAGGTCTGGAGAGGGATCCTATTCTAAATGTTATCTGACTCCATGAGGTCTGGAGAGGGATCCTATTCTAAATGTTATCTGACTCCATGAGGCCTGGAGAGAGATCCTATTCTAAATGTTATCTGACTCCATGAGGTCTGGAGAGGATCCTATTCTAAATGTTATCTGACTCCATGAGGCCGGAGAGGGATCCTATTCTAAATGTTATCTGACTCCATGAAGTCTGGAGAGAGATCCTATTCTAAATGTATCTGACTCCATGAGGTCTGGAGAGAGATCCTATTCTAAATGTTATCTGACTCCATGAGGTCTGGAGAGGATCCTATTCTAATGTTATCTGACTCCATGAGGTCTGGAGAGGGATCCTATTCTAAATGTTATCTGACTCCATGTGGCCTGGAGAGAGATCCTATTCTAAATGTTATCTGACTCCATGAGGCCTGGAGAGGGATCCTATTCTAAATGTTATCTGATCCATGAGGCCTGAGAGAGATCTATTCTAAATGTTATCTGATTCCATGAGGTCGAGAGAGGGATCCTATTCTAAATGTTATCTGACTCCATGAGGTCTGGAGAGGGATCCTATTCTAAATGTTATCTGACTCCATGAGGTCTGGAGAGAGATCCTATTCAATGTTATCTGATTCCATGAGGTCGAGAGAGGGATCCTATTCTAAATGTTATCTGATTCCATGAGGCCTGGAGAGGGATCCTATTCTAAATGTTATCTGACTCCATGAGGCCTGGAAAGGGATCATATTCTAAAGTTTATCTGACTCCATGAGGCTGGAGAGAGATCCTATTCTAAATGTTATCTGACTCCATGAGGCTGGAAAGGGATCCTATTCTAAATGTTATCTGACTCCATGTGGCCTGGAGAGAGTCCTATTCTAAATGTTATCTGACTCCATGACGTCTGGAGAGAGATCCTATTCTAAATGTTATCTGACTCCATGAGGTCTGGAGAGAGATCCTATTCTAAATGTTATCTGACTCCATGAGGTCTGGAGAGGGATCCTATTCTAATGTTATCTGACTCCATGTGGCCTGGAGAGAGATCCTATTCTAAATGTTATCTGACTCCATGGGCTGGAGAGGGATCCTATTCTAAATGTTATCTGACCATGACGTCTGGAGAGAGTCCTATTCTAAATGTTATCTGACTCCATGAGGTCTGGAGAGAGATCCTATTCTAAATGTTATCCGACTCCATGAGGTCTGAGAGGGATCCTATTCTAAATGTTATCTGACTCCATGAGGTCTGGAGAGGGATCCTATTCTAAATGTTATCTGACTCCATGTGGCCTGGAGAGAGATCCATTCTAAATGTTATCTGACTCATGAGGCTGAGAGAGGATCCTATTCTAAAAGTTATCTGACTCCATGAGGCCTGGAGAGGGATCCTATTCTAAATGTTATCTGATTCCATGAGCCTGGAGAGAGATCCTATTCTAAAATGTTATCTGATTCCATGAGGTCGAGAGAGGGATCCTATTCTAAATGTTATCTGACTCCATGAGGTCTAGAGAGGGATCCTATTCTAAATGTTATCTGATTCCATGAGGTCGAGAGAGGGATCCTATTCTAAATGTTATTGAGCTCCCATGAGGTCTGGAGAGGGATCCTATTCTAAATGTTATCTGACTCCATGTGGCCTGGAGAGAGATCCTATTCTAAATGTTATCTGACTCCATGAGGTCCAGAGAGGGATCCTATTCTAAATGTTATCTGACTCCATGAGGCCTGGAGAGGGATCCTATTCTATTTGTTGTCTGACTCCATGAGGTTCAGAAAGGAATCCTATTCTAAATGTTTTCTGACTCCATGAAGTCTGGAGAGGGATCCTATTCTAAATGTTTTCTGACTCCATGAAGTCTGGAGAGGGATCCTATTCTAAATGTTATCTGACTCCATGAGGCCTCGAGAGGGATCTCGTTCAGGTGAGCACTTTGTGGTGCAGAGTTTACATTGCTTGTAATTACGTGCAGGTGGAAGCTTGAAACCCTGTATTTACAGATGCCTGAGAAAAACGACTTCTTGCACGAGGCGTTCTTGTGCTGCTGCAAGCACTTATCTTGACCATGTGACCATGACAGTGTTTATCTGAAAGTACAGTGTGTACAGAATAGTCATCATTATGAAATGACCTTTTATTGCACGACGGAGAATATGAATTGTTTGTTGAAGATTATGTTTTGCTCGATGAGATGTGCGTCTTGCTTGTTTGCCAAAGGACACCATGAGACCTGAAAGCAGAAAATATTTTTGTTCTTGTCTGGAGGATGCCATGAGAACAGGGAGTGGAAAATGATCTTGAACTTTCACCTCATGGCATAAGCTTATGAATACAACCTGCAGATCTTGAGCATATGTCAATGTGTAAACTTTTTCCGTTGCGCGTCAGTGGACTGTCAAATTATATAAACCTCCAGTTGAGAATCTGTCTGCAAGGTTTCATCTTGTGACATCTGAAAATCTGTTTGGGAGCGAGACAAGAAATGTCAAACATTCGAACTGGCATGGCTTTGGGAAATTGTTAGCCATTGATCTTAATGTGGTTGAAGGTAGAAGCGAATTCCTATTCAATGGTTTGCTGTTTGAGGCTTTTGACCTTCACGCAAAGTCCTTTATGAAAAGCCTATAATTTACAAAAATATTTGTATTCATATTTAGAATAATCACCGAAATGTTTGACCGATTCGCTTTGTGTTTGTGAACACATGTGGCAGTGTTTGTATTCCTCCAATGAAAGCATCATTCTGGGCAAGCCCGTGCTCACACCCAGTCACCCTCTGACTGTGCCCAAAGCGATGAAATACTTCAATCAGGAACTCAATTTGAATTTGATTTTCTTTCACTTGTGACTCGTTTTTTCTTTTACAAAATCTAGGCTTGTGGAAGAGTAACGGAATGGAGGACAAAAGGGCAACTTGATGAAATGTTTTTTTGGATACTCTTGGAAATGGGGAAAGTAAATACAGAAATAAATAGCAAACAAAATCTGGAAATACAACAATGGGCTAAATCTGAGACTTGAGTTTTATAAACTTTTGAAAATTAGCATTTTATTAGGAACAGATTTGATCAACCTGCTGTGGTTTTTAAGATCTCAGGAAAGACTAATATAATGTAAAGGATTTTAAAATAGTAGATGTAGTGTTTAACATGTATGTTCTGTGGTGATGTAATTCAACAAATACAACAAACAGATATTGTTGGTGTGATGTATTGCACTCTTGTAACGAATCACTGTGTCTTTGGCAAAATTTGGAATGATTGAAAAAACTGTGTGTGTGTGTGTGTGTGTGTGTGGTGTGGTGTGGTGGACAGACAGACAGAGCCTCTGTGTGGCACTCAGGACTTGAAGTCTCACACTACATTATGTTGAATTTCCATGGGACCCTGCCATTGCGCTATCAAAGGACATTCCTTACAGACTCTGTCACTCCCTTGCAACAGCCCGGTGAAACCAGTTTACCTACGAGCATATACAGGGTGTTTCAAAAAGAGTGATGCAACTTTAACTGTTTCTTCACAAAGAAACAAAAGCCTCAGGAACATGAACCAAACATTTCTTGAAAGCTGATGACATGGTATTTTACATCACTGATTGCTATTGCAGTTAGTCATTGTTAGAGTTGGTGATGCTCGAGTTATTGAGAGCCCAAGGACTGAAATTGGCATTTATGTAAAATCCTTGTCATTGACGAACTTGATGTGTGCCCCTCCGTGGTTCAGACAGGCATTGATCCTGAATCCAAATTTCTGTCCAACTTTCCTGTTGGTCTCATGTGACACTGCCTGGAGGTAGTCTGATACCTTCTGCTTCAGATCATCCAGCGTGGCAGGGCGGTTGGTATCCATCCTGTCACTGAGCCAATTGCTCATATCAAGTCTCCTTCTCATGTCATCTTGACTCAGTTTATGCCGAGTTGAGATGATGTATGGGAAAGCTTCAGTTCCTTAGTGAGGATACGCCAGACTGATGTTGGTTTGATGCCCAGGTCCTGGGAGCGCTGGTGATATGACTTATTGGGACTGTCCACTGCAGAATCCTGCACGGCATCGATGTTGGCTTGGCTCCTGATGCTGGCCTGCCACTGTTGCCCTTGCTCTGATTGTGCACTGTACCCTTGTGCCCAAAATGTTTCACAATATGTTGAATGGCACAATTTGTGGGTCCATCACGAGTTCTGAGGTCGTATTCCCGGCAGAACTTCCAGCGGGTGTCTACATATGATTTAGTCTCACACCACAGAGCCGCCACTTTTGTCTTCTACTTCACTGTCAATGGCATAGTTGAACTCTGGAGCTAGAAATCCCGGGGCACAAATATTACGACAACACCACCAAACCCTGAAAAGGAACACGGCATAGGTCAAAAAACAAAGAAATGGCAGGAAGTCAAATACATACATATATATATAATTATAAGTATATGTATATATGTATATATATATGGATATGTATATCTGTATGTAATATATATGTATATGTGTAGGTATATATATATACGGTTAAAATATACCCAGTTAAAATAGGTGTACCATATCCTGTGTCGTAAGAGGCGACCAGGGTTGCGTCAGGAAGGGCATCCGGCATAAAACATGTGCCAAATCACTATGCGGATCATACGGATGATCCGCTGTGGCGACCCCTAACGGGAGCAGCCGAAAGAAGAAGAAGAAGATGTGTAGGTATATATGTATATACATACACTATACACTATATATATATATATATTGTTTTGTGGGCCAGGTATCGGTGGCAAGCATGACCGCTAAGTGGAGCAGTAGAGTCGGCTCCACCGAACACCCGAAATTCAGATCGTTACCCTCGGATAACTCCGAAGGTACGGGTCCCTTACAGGACCGTGAATCGTCAATAAATCAACTGCGTGGGACAGGGTTATTTGCCAAACTTCAAAATACCTAGAGGCCCACGTGGCGAGCTACCTGAGGGATTCACACCCTTGACGGGGCTCGAACGGGATGAGTCGTTAGCGTGCTCGACCTGTGCGTAACCCGAGCGGATGGTTACCGAGGTCCCGTCGGTCCAAATGTACATCCACAGCAGCAACGGCCTTTTTAATCACTCAACACACACCGTGCTAAACCAATGAAGGAAAGGACAAAGATGAGCTGAAACATTTAACAATAGGGATATTTATTTACAATAATCGGGGAAGGAACACATAAA
>CM068963.1:114652029-114678850 GCA_035128595.1 Eptatretus atami
AGTAGATTGCCATCGTTCTTAGATTATCATCACTTGGCCAGTAGATTGCCATCATTCTTAGATTATCACCACTTGGCCAGTAAATTGCCATTGTTGTTAAATTATCACTGCTTGGCCAGTCGATTGCCATCGTTCTTAGATTATCACCACCTGATCAGTAGATTGCCATCGTTCTTAGATTATCACCACTTGGCCAGTAAATTGCCATTGTTGTTAAATTATCACTGCTTGGCCAGTGGATTGCCATCATTGTTAGATAATCACCACCTGATCAGTAGATTGCCATTGCTGTTAGATTATCACCACCTGGTTAGAAGATTGCCATCATTGTTAGATAATCACCACCTGGCCAGTAGATTGCCATCGCTGTTAGATTATCATCACTTGGCCAGTAGATTGCCATTATTGTTAGATTATCACCACCTGGTCATAAGATTGCCATCATTGTTACATAATCACCACCTGACCAGTAGATTGCAATCGTTGTTAGATTATCACCACTTCACCAGCCTGGTGTTGGCTTAGTGGCTAGGGCGGCGGCTTGGGATCCCAGGATCCTGAGTTCAAGCCCCATTGGGCCGCTGAATTAATACACCAGGGGGTTGACTCAGCCTGTCATCCTTCCGAGGTCGGCAAAATGAGCACCAGTGTACTGGTAAGGGGACACTGCATCAGCGGCAAAAAGCCGCGTCCCAACCAATGATGCAACCAGCAGCCACAGGCTGCACTCGATAGCCAACCACTTCACCAGTAGACTACCATCATTGTTCGACAGTAGACTACCATTGACTACCATCATTGTTAGACAGTAGACTACCATTGACTACCATCGTTGTTAGACAGTAGACTATTATTGACTACCATCATTGTTCGACAGTAGACTACCATTGACTACCATCGTTGTAAGATTGTCACCACCTGGCCAGTAGATTGCCATCAGTGACCACTACATGATCATCGTTTGGTTGTTGCATCTTCATTGTTGACTATTTGATGATGATTACTTGCCTGGTAGATTATCACTCCTTGCTGGCTGGTAGATTGTCAAAACTACCATGTAAGGACAATACTACATTGGTAGAGGATCACATGTGATTTGGAAGGTGGTTGCTTTGAGATTTCTCATTCTCAAACATCTCAACTTCTTTTGGAGTTTAACCTCGTCACCGTATTTGTTATTATTTCCTGTCCTGGTATTATTCCTATGGAATGTTTACATGTACCATTTACATATTTACATCATCACTGAACAGCAGATATTGAATGAGTTTGTCCCAGCATTGCTCGATTGCCTCATGGTTAATAATGGAAAAATCAATTTTATTTATTGGAGAAATTGTGAAAGTATAGTTGATCGTCACATTTATTACCCCAAACCTGACCATTCTTGAGAGAGTGAAGGCACTAATGTGTAAATAAACTCGAAAGACTCATTATTGTTGGATGACCGTTCAGATTTTCAACATCCTTCGACGCTGACCATCCCCATTTGATGACCATGTTCTCCATACCGAGAGAGCCTTTGTTGACTCGCAGCAGCAGATGAACCTTGACTTTGGAAGGCTGGTCCCGAGGGATCTTAAGTTGTCATATTTTGTGAAAGTTCCATGAAATCTGCTTAATACATCAATGTTACCACTTAAGAGTTGACTTCCGATTTACCACCTCGTGCCATCATCACAAGGTTTCCATGTCCGCGGTGTTCTCATTCTGATTTAAAGGTTCCTTTCACGTTCCACGAACGTTCCCACGAACGACCTGTTTTTTTTGATTCCCTCACCTTGATTCTTGATTCTTGATTCCAACGCAAAGTGTAATGGCGCACTCATCTCCCGGCCATAGGTTGAGAACCATACCTGCGCTGAAAGAATGTTCGAAACACAATAAATGGCTTTGAATGGTTTGTTTTATTTCTGATATGGCCATTGTGTTCACAGGCAGTAAACGTCGCCACAACCGGTGGTTCCTACTGTTGGCCTGTGTTGCCAGCCACCACCATTTCCAGAGAACCCCATATCGTGCTGCCACCATACTGCTCATAGCTCACAGTTTGTGAGGTTTGTTTGATATTGCTGAAAAACAAGCTCATTTATCAATATTGAAACGTTTTCACTTTACACCATTTATCTATACTATAAGAGACTCTGTGTGTGTGTGTGTGTGTGTGTGTGTGTGTCTATGAGTGTGTATGTCTGTTGCCATTTTTGTCAGAGATGACTGAACAGATCTTCGTCAAACCTTCAGAGGTTCATCAGTGAGAGCTGGCGAGTGTTTTAGGCCAAAAAAACAAACATTTTTTTTTAAAAAATAATTAGAAAATTTGGAAGAAAAAAAAAGGTTTGATTTTGTTTAGATTTTTAGCTCACCTGGAACGTCGCTATGGAAAGCTTATGGGATGGCACCTCAGTCTGTCCATCAGTCTGCCCGTCCGTGCGTCCGTCCACAAATACTTGCAATTCTTCTCTGAAACTGCACGTACGATTTGGGTGAAACTTTACCATAACCTTCATCACCCGTGATGTACCAAAGTTAGTTCACAGCATTAAAAAAAAATTGGGCCCGAAGGAGGTCTACCGGGGGTTGCCCCCCAAAATAGGTAATTGCGATAACATTGGTTCATTGGTACATTTTGCTGATTCCGTCCCACGTTGACTTCCTCATCAGTATCATCATTCCACTGGGCACCAGTAGAGCCCGGTGGTATTGCCCCTATTTTTTTTTTTTAATTATCACTCTATAATGCAGAAGTATTATTTTTTATGAACGACAGTTATATTCAAGTACAAAACGTATTAAAATAAATACAGAACAATTACTAATCATTTAAATACAAATAAACCACTTCAGGAAGTGGTTAAAGTTAGCGGTACATCTTCTTGTTCCTGAACGACCCCATATTTACAAATCGAGTCAAACTTAACCCAGAAACATCGACGTCACATTCACGAGCATCCATTCGATGGATAACATCTAATTCAACTTTTACAGAAATTCAATTAGAAAATCCTGTCACCCCCTCCGCAGAACATGAGGTATAAATGTAAACTATGAATTCATGAAATTTTTATTGCCATAAAAACCAAAGTGTTAACATTTAATAACATGAACATATATATCTTATATGTGATGATCCAGGGTGGATGATGATTGGGGGGGGGAGGGTGTAACAGAACTTTGTGAGTATAGTACAGTACATTTCTCCATGTGTGAAGTGGTTTTGCGATCTCTTGGTTTCGGGTCTTATGGTTACTTGACTGTTGCAATTCCACGGGATTTCCACAAACATTTTGAAATCCCTCCTTCGTGTCCTAAGTCTTTGTACCTTTGTGAATTGTGAAAGGTAATATTAAATGCTCCCCAACCCCAATCCTGAGTCAGTGTGGATAAGTGTTTTAGGCCCCCACAAAAAATATACCGGGCACTGTCGGATACCCCTGCTGGTATCTGTATTATAAAGCAAGAGTGTGTGTGTCCGTCCGACACTGAAATACTCCCTCAGTTTTGGGGTTAGCCCCACCAAACCATCTGTGGAACGTTTTAGGGTCCCAGCCGGTGTCCTAATGTTGGTGAGAGGTTTCATTGTGGAAGACTTATAACAAATCTATGTGGATGAGTTTGTTAGGTAACAAGAACAAGCAGATTCGATTTTGGTTCAGGTCCGGATCCAGATCTGGCCTATCAGTGGGTACAAAACGTAAACTGTTCGGCCTGGTGAAGGTGTGCGCTCTCCCGAGTGCTCTTCTCGTTTATGGGTGTTTTGATCGTTCTTCTGTCATGTTCACCAGTTGAGCACTCCCATCTGAGTGTGCAATTCATGACGCTGTGAACACAGGTACAAACCATGCATACTTTGTTGATTTTCCCATTGTTCGTCTTTATATTTTAATTTTCTTGTGATCCAAGGGTCATGGAGTGGGGCTGGCTGATGGCCTACATGTACGCACACTCGTCTCTAAGATGTCTGACCTGGGTTTGAATCCCGACCCAGCTATAAACTGTCATCCTGGTGTTTCACAGGCAGGGTGATTCATCATCCTCGGATTTACGTTAAACAGGTGTTCCGTCTGCCGGCATAAGTTAGTGGAGGTTAAAGACCCCGCGTTGTCCTGCACAAAGAGTTGGCGAGCTATCACCGGCACCATGCACAAATTACAAATGTCTGTCCTAACCACACAGTATAAGGTTGTAACCTTTGATCAGGTAGCTGCTTTGGTGCCACCACCGCAATGTGAAGAATGCAGTATGTTACATCATCATCATCATCATCATCATCATCATCATCATCATCATCATCATCATCATCATCATCATCATCATCATCATCATCATCATCATCATCATCATCATCATCATCATCATCATCATCATCATCATCATCATCATCATCATCATCATCATCATCATCATCATCATCATCATCACACGTTGTTGAGGTTGTATTTCGTGTAAAATTATGAGCTGATGACTTGGGTGGAAACAGTTACTCCCCCCCACCCAAAATCAAAGATGCTACTCACAGCTACGTGCTACGTATGGACAATACGAGGTAATGCCCTTGTAATTAATGTAAAAGTGCACTGATGTCTCTTAATGTACTTATAAATCATGTAAAAGTACACCATCTCATAATGTCCTTGCCCTCCATGTGATTTATGTCCAAGCTCCTCCATGAGCCTTATTCCCTCTGCACAACCATTTGGCCTTGCAAAAACAATTTCGGAAAAGCAGGTACATATTATAATAAAATGGAATGTTTCTTCCTTTGAACAAGGGTGGACGCGATTCCAAGTCTGGCAGGTCCATTGATCATGAGATCTTTGGTTTTGTGGTGAAATCGTTGTATCGAGATTTCATCGTTTTGTCTTAAGCAGCGACTGCATGGGCTTGGATTGGTGTTCAGTGCTGTGCGTGTGGGGTTACCTGGTCGACAGGATGGTGCAGATGTAGTGCATTTGAACTGTCTCGTCTGGGTTTGATTCCCAACCTGACTCTAAACGGTCAGATTGGTGTTTCATAGGCAAGGTGGAGCATCAATAAGTGCGGCGTTCCTGGGGTGGACGTTAAGCCGGGTGTCCAGTCTGTTGGTATTACTTTGCGCACGTTAAGGATCCCACAGTGTCTTTCACGAAGAGTCGGTGAGTTATTGCCAGAACCCTGGACAAATTATATATTCCTGCTCAAATCACTTTCAGTCGGACAGCAGGCCTGGCCAGCTGGTTCGTAAAAGACTTGGGCCAAAATCCTTCCCCGGCCACCACCGCAAGAGGTTGGGAACGACAGGCCGTTAACGAAGTAGCAGTCATAGACTTCGGGGTTACCTGTCAGAGAAGTATCGCTGCAAGAAGGATATGATGGGAAGTTTTTTTTTAATGGGATATCAAGGGGATTTAGAAAAAGGATGCGAGTTGCAGAATCGATCAATGGATTTATTCTCAGGTGGTTGTTTTGTCCTTTTGGGACCCATTCATGGCATATTGCTTGTGACAGTGTTGGCACCTGTAAGTGATCACAGTCTAGTGCAGAAGGCTTTCAGCTGAAGGTTTAAGTTTTCCTTAATTATTTGCATTACCCTGGGAATTCTACATTGATTGGTTGTGATGGTGGCTGTCTTACAGTAAACACCATCTGACAAACAGGTGCTGCTGATTGGTGAAGGCAAGAACCGTAGCTGATAAGGGCAGCCTTTTTCTCGCATGCATTCACAACCAAAACACCACCTTGCTTGGTTATAACTCCATAAGTGCAGTTATTGTGTACTCGGCTTAACTTGCATCACATTTACCTTAGGAAGTAACTATTACAGCAGAAGGGACAGTGACAAGACCAGGAGCCACACCCTGAGAGTAAAGAAGAGGAGAGTTGGGGTAGTAGTCAGGTAGCAGTTTTTCATTCAGAGTAGTTAATGCATGAAATGGTCTTCCTTGAAAGGTTGTGGCAGCAGAAATGGTGGAAATGTAGGAACTGGAATTACATGGATATTGGCAGCTGATGTATCGATTGGTGATTGTCTACCCATGTCATGATTGTGATGGGCACCTCAAAAGGTGAATGGTGCTGCCTGTTTGTTCTTTCCTCACCCTACAGTTGTTTTCATACCCCCCCTCCCTCCCAAAAGAAAAGTTATTACCTGGCATAGATATCATCCAGGCTTGGGATTCTAGGGTCCTGAGTTCAAATCATGCTTGGCCGTTGAATCAATACTAGATGGGGTTGACTCAGCCTGTCATCCTTCCGAGGTCGGCAAAATGAGTACCAGCTTGCTGGGGTGATTGAACCATTCGAGTATCTGACGTCGGAGTAGCAACCCATCCAGGATTGTGCCCAATAGCCCAGGGGACTGCTTCAGCATCATCAACGCTCTGTACAGAGTATGTTCCCAATGGATGGATGGATATATCTCATGGAGAATGTGGGGTAAGAGACCTTTCTCATCTCGTTGCCCCCCCCCCTCCTGCCCCCACCCACCTCCGTGTCCCTCAGATGGACGTTGAGCCAGGTGTCCCATCTGCTGTAGTTAGTTGGCGGACCTTGAAGAGCCCACCTGTTCCTTCACGAAGAGTAGGGGATATTTTCTGACACCCTGAACAAATAACAAATTCTAGCCCAAGTAAGCTCCAGTCAAATGTCAGGCCTGGCCAGCCATTCATGAAAGACTTGGACAAAAACTTTCCCCGGCTGACCCCACAAGAAAGAGTGGGAATAATTTAGTAATAGAAATAGTAGTAGTAGTAGTAGTAGTAGTAGTATAAAATCCATTGAATGAATCAGATCTCCATCGTGACATCACCCCCACCCCTCTCTCCTTCACCCCTCCATAAATTCTGTATGTGCCCCTCATTACATTTCACACTACCAGCCCACATTCTACAAACATTGGTAATTTTGGGTAGATATTGGAATGGAGTATCGCCTGTTTGGTTTTCCTATCGAAGGACATTACAATGTGCCAATAGCATGCTTGATCACAGATTTGGTTTATAAACAGGTGGCCCCAATATTAGTTTCCAAGATGGTGTTTATTTTAACTGATCATTTCAACATGATTACCCCGCACACATAGTACAAAGTGGGGTTAAGCAATTGATTCACTCTGTACAGAGACATGACAGAAGTAAATAGACACCTTAATTTCTTCAATTCATCTGTATAAAGCAAGTTTTACTCAGTGATTTGTACTAATGTTCAACTATTTATTTGTGGAAACGAGTTCCTGGGTATTTGGATGCCAATTAACGATGCCTCAAACCCAGGGAGCCACACGACCTTTGCGATTTTCAAAGAGGGCGAATTGTTGGCCAATTGGAAGGTGGAGTCAACCAACGTCAAATAGCTCAGAACCTTGGAATTCTGCTTTATATGGTGAATCAGGTGATTGTGCAATTCACCAGCGAAGGCAAGGAATCCACAGCTTCTCGTTCTGGTCGACCTGGGTCCTCATAAAGGTGTCTTCGAGCTGTCAAGCGGTCCATTGAGATAACTTCCCATTGCAAGGCAGCAGATGTTGCAGAGGAGGTCCAAGTTAGCTCAAGAACTACCGTGCGGTACATTCATCAACTGGGCTACTATGGGAGAGCAGCTAGGAGAAAACCTCTTCTTACACCAGCCAACATTCAAAGGAGAAAGAAGTGGACTGACGAGATGGCCAACAGACCCTTTGAGTTTTGACAAACTGTCATTTTTTCAGATGAGATCCAATTTACTCAATTTTCTGACAGTGGACGCCTATGGGTCTGGAGACTTCCCAGTCAAGAGTTATCTTTGAACCGATTGTAGCCAACTGTCAAACCCGGTGGTTTTTCAGTGATGGTGTGGGGAGCAATCTGGAGCACTGGTCGGTCAGAGCTTGTGGAGTGTGTTGACAACATCAACACTACGATATACATTTCTATCCTTGAGGATGGACTTCTCCCCGTCTTCTCCACTGGTCAGATGGTCAAAAACAACACTCTGTTCATGGAAGATGGAGCTCCATGCCACACTGCGAAAAAGACCAAAAAATGGCAGGACAGAAATGCGATCAAGCGATTTCAATGGCCAAGTCGGTCTCCTGACATGAATCCCATTGAACACTTTTTGGCCATATTGGATCGAGCTGTGCGGACAAAGACCAGGAAACCAACATCATGGTTAGAATTGCTAACCCGTTTGCGTGAATCCTGGGCAGAAATCCCGCAAGAGAAAATTTCGGAACTCATTAGTTCTATGCCTGAAAGAATAAAGGCTTTGAAATCTACAAATGGGAATTCTACCAAATACTAGTGTATGTATTAAAATGGATCAAATGTACTTCAAATGTTAAATAAATAAATTATTTTAAAATCATGGCGTCTATTTACTTCTGTCATGTCTCTGTATGTCTGTCTGTCAAGCAGTCAAAAAAATTGAAAATCATTCCAAACAGGAAACTTACTGCTTTTAGGGATGTCATAAAGGACACAAACAACAGGCAACAGTAACTAATGTAACGTGTTAAATAAGGTGGTGTAATTGACGGTGCATTGGCGGTGGTAAACCTTGATTCAATGTTTTCTTCTTTTTTCTCTCCATCCTTTAAAACTTATATTTTATTTCAATTGAAGTATACACTTGAATACTGTACGATACAAATCCCTTTGGTTACACTTCCAAAAACCTTCAGTTTAGTAGTACTTGGGAAAAATTGTATGCCGTCTCAACCAATCCAACTTGCCACTCACATTTTCTGGGCAGAGTAACAGCCTGATACAGACGAAATGGTGGCACCAAGCAATGCAATCACAGAGCTTACTTCATCCAAAATATGTAATTGTTTAGTTCATCTTTTTCTCAGTCATTGTTCCAAAATTGTCAGTTTCTCTGAGAAGAGTTCACAGAAGGTTCAGCTCTGGACTGTTCTGTTTGACCAATTGGCTTCATATGGTTGCAATCGTACCTGTTATGCAGAGTTCACGAACAAAGTGAACATAGATCGTGCTCACAAACGCAAAGCAGGAGTTTAAAAGACCCTTCCCATGTCCTTTTTCTCCAGACTGTGCAGGGTAAGGTGTTCTGTGAGCTCTCTAGTTCTTGACTTATTTTGCTGCTTACGAAATACAAGCACAATCCACTTCATAAAATATATAAACCTCTTTCACAATCCACTTCATAAAATATCTAAACCTCTTTTACAATCCACTCTATAAAATAAATAAACCTCTTTCACAATCCACTTCATAAAATATATAAACCTCTTTTACATTCCACTCTATAAAATACATAAACCTCTCACAATCCACTTCATAAAATATATAAACCTCTTTCACAATCCACTTCATAAAATATCAAAACCTCTTTTACAATCCACTCTATAAAATAAATAAACCTCTTTCACAATCCACTTCATAAAATATCAAAACCTCTTTTACAATCCACTCTATAAAATACATAAACCTCTCACAATCCACTTCATAAAATAAATAAACCTCTTTCACAATCCACTTCATAAAATATATAAACCTCTTTTACAATCCACTTCATTAAAAAAATCTCTTTCACAATCCACTTCATAAAATATATAAACCTCTTTCTCAATCCACTTCATAAAATATATAAACCTCTTTCTCGATCCACTTCATAAAATATATAAACCTCCTTCACAATCCATTTCATAAAATATATAAACCTCTTTCTCAATCCACTTCATAAAATATATAAACCTCTTTCTCAATCCACTTCATAAATATATAAACCTCTTTCTCAATCGACTTCATAAAAATATATAAACTCTTTCTTCTCAATTCACTTCATAAATATATAAAACCTCCTCACAATCCATTTCAACAAATATATAAAACCTCTTTCTAATCCACTTCATAAAATATATAACCTCCTTCACAATCCATTTCATGAAATATATAAACTCTTTTACAATCCACTTCTTAAAAATTATACCTCTCTTCTACAATCCACTTCATAAAATATATAAACCTCTCTTCACAATCCATTCATAAAATATATAAAACCTCTTTCTCAATCCACTTCATAAATATATAAAACCTCTCTTCTCAATCCACTTCATAAATATATAAACCTCTTTCTCAATCCACCATCATAAAATATATAAACCTCTTTCTCGATCCACTTCATCAAATATATAAACTTCCTTCACAATCCATTTCATAAAATATAATAAACCTCTTTCTTAATCCACTTCATAAAATATATAAACCTCCTTCACAATCCATTTCATAAAATATATAAAACCTCTTTTACAATCCACTCTTCAAAGATATAAAACCTCTTTCTCAATCCACTTCATAAATATATAAACCTCTTTCTCAATCCACTTCATAAAATATATAAACCTCCTTCACCATCCATTTCATAAAATATATAAACCTCTTTTACAATCCACTTCTTAAAATATATATGCACAAGGAAATTACACGCACAAAGAGGCCATTCGGCCCATTGTTCCTGTGCCACATCAACACTGCACCAATCTATAATAAAAATTAAAAATGCAAGAATGTTTTTTTCTCGTGTTTGTTGTTTTGTTTTGTATTTTTCCAGTTTTTTTTGTCTTTTTTTTGTAGATTTTCCTTTGGGAAAAAACTATAACCGTTTTTAGTTACTTCAGTTGTGGGGGAAGGTTGGGAGACATTAATTAAGGACCTGATGAGGAACCATTTTAAACAAATACAAACTAATTAAAAGGTAGTCAGAATGAGTTTACCCAAAGGTAGGTTTTTGTTGGAACAAATTTTTGGGTGTCTTAAGAAGCAATGTCCTGATTGTGTTGGATGAGCGGGAAAGGCACGTGGACATAGTATCATGCAAGACTTCAGAAAGAATTAGAGATAATGAGGTTATCGGGATGAATGGCAGGAAACCTTTAAAAATGGCTGAGCATTGATGGCGTGATTTGTGTGATCTGCGTGAGTGTTATGCCTTGTGGGGGTTACGTCAAGGGTGGTGTGTGGTTGATGTTGATGTTGTGTTGATTCTCACCAAGAACTGCTTTCATCCACTTTCCTCCCCAACCCCCCGCCCCCCCCCAGAAAGGAAAATCTACAAAAAAAAGACAAAAAAAACTGGAAAAATACAAAGACAAAAACAAACAAACACGAGAAAAAAAACATTCTTTGCATTTTTAATTTTTATTATAGATTGGTGCAGTGTTGATGTGGCACAGGAACAATGGCCGAATGGCCTCTTGTGCGTGTAATTTCCTTGTGCATATATATTTTAAGAAGTGGATTGTAAAAGAGGTTTATATATTTATGAAATGGATGGTGAAGGAAGGTTTATATATTTTATGAAGTGGATTGAGAAAGAGGTTTTATATATTTATGAAGTGGTGAGGAAAGAGGTTTTATATCTTTTAAGAAGTGGATGTAAAAGAGGTTTATATATTTTATGAAATGGATTGTGAAGGAGGTTTATATATTTTATGAGTGGATTAAGAAAGAGGTTATTATATTTTATGAAATGGATTGTGAAAGGAAGTTTATATATTTTATGAAAGTGGATCGAGAAAGAGGTTTATATATTTTATGAAGTGGATTGAGAAAGAGGTTTATATATTATGAAGTGGATTGAGAAAGAGGTTTTATTATATGAAGTGGATTGAGAAAGAGGTTTATATAATTTTATGAAATGGATTGTGAAGGAGGTTTATATTTTTATGAAGTGGATTGAGAAAGAGGTTATATATTTTTAAGAAGTGGATTGTAAAAGAGGTTTATATATTTCATGAAAATGGATTGTGAAGGAGGTTATATATTTTATGAAGTGGATTAAGAAAGAGGTTTATATATTTTATGAAATGGATTGTGAAGGAGGTTTATATATTTTATGAAGTGGATCGAGAAAGAGGTTTATATATTTTATGAAGTCGATGAGAAAGAGGTTTATATATTTATGAAGTGGATTGAGAAAGAGGTTTATATATTTTATTGAAGTGGATTGAGAAAGAGGTTTATATATTTTATGAAATGGATTGTGAAGGAGGTTTATATATTTTATGAAGTGGATCAAGAAAGAGGTTTATATATTTTATGAAGTGGATTGAGAAAGAGGTTTTATATTTTTATGAGAAGTGGATTGTGGAAAGAGATTTTTTTTAATGAAGTGGATTGTAAAAGAGGTTTATATATTTTATGAAGTGGATTGTGAAAGAGGTTTATTTATTTATGAAGTGGATTGTGAGAGGTTTATGTATTTTATAGAGTGGATTGTAAAAGAGTTTTGATATTTTATGAAGTGGATTGTGAAAGAGGTTTATTTATTTTATAGAGTGGATTGTAAAAGAGGTTTTGATATTTTACTGAAGTGGATTGTGAAGAGGTTTATATATTTTATGAAGTGGATTGTGAGAGGTTTATGTATTTTATAGAGTGGAATGTAAAAGAGGTATATATTTTATGAAGTGGATTGTGAAAGAGGTTTATTTATTTTATAGAGTGGATTGTAAAAGAGGTTTAGATATTTTATGAAGTGGATTGTGAAGAGGTTTTATATATTTTTATGAAGTGGATTGTGCTTGTATTTCGTAAGCAGCAAAATTAAGTCAAGAACTAGAGAGCTCACAGAAACACCTTACCCTGCACAGTCTGGAGAAAAAGGACATGGGAAGGGTCTTTTAAACTCCTGCTTTGCGTTTGTGAGCACAATCTATGTTCACTTTGTTCGTGAACTCTGCATAACAGGTACGATTGCAACCATATGAAGCCAATTGGTCAAACAGAACAGTCCAGAGCTGAACCTTCTGTGAACTCTTCTCAGAGAAACTGACAATTTTGGAACAATGACTGAGAAAAAAGATGAACTAAACAATTACCATATTTTGGATGAAGTAAGCTCTGTGATTGCATTGCTTGGTTGCCACCATTTCGTCTGTATCAGGCTGTTACTCTGCCAGAAAATGTGAGTGGCAAGTTGGATTGGTTGAGACGGCATACAATTTTTCCCAAGTACTACTAAAACTGAGGTTTTTGGAAGTGTAACAAAAAGGGATTTGTATCGTACAGTATTCAAGTGTATACTTCAATTAAATAAAATATAAGTTTTAAAGGATGGAGAGAAAAAAGAAGAAAAACATTGAATCAAGGTTTACCACCGCCAATGCACCGTCAATTACACACCTTATTTAACACGTTACATTAGTTTACTGTTGCCTGTTGTTTGTGTCCTTTATTGACATCCCTAAAAGCAGTAAGTTTCCTGTTTGGAATGATTTTCAATTTTTTTGACTGCTTGACAGACAGACATACAGAGACATGACAGAAGTAAATAGACGCCATGATTTTAAATAATTTATTTATTTAACATTTGAAGTACATTTGATCCATTTTAATACATACACTAGTATTTGGTAGAATTCCCATTTGTAGATTTCAAAGCCTTTATTCTTTCAGGCATAGAACTAATGAGTTCCGAAATTTTCTCTTTGCGGGATTTCTGCCCAGGATTCACGGCAACGGCGTTAGCATTCTAACCATGATGTTGGTTTCCTGGTCTTTGTCCGCACAGCTCGATCCAATAATGGCCAAAAGTGTTCAATGGGATTCATGTCAGGAGACCGACGTTGGCCATTGAAATCGCTTGATCGCATTTCTGTCCTGCCATTTTTTGGTCTTTTTCGCAGTGTGGCATGGAGCTCCATCTTCCATGAACAGAGTGTTGTTTTTGACCATCTGACCAGTGGAGAAGACGGGGAGAAGTCCATCCTCAAGGATAGAATGTATATCGTAGTGTTGATTTGTCAACACACTCCACAAAGCTCTGACCGACCAGTGCTCCAGATTGCTCCCCACACACATCACTGAAAAACCACCGGTTTGACAGTTGGCTACAATCGGTTCAAAGATAACTCTTGACTGGGAAGTCTCCAGACCATAGGCGCTCCACTGTCAGAAAATTGAGTAATTGGATTCATCTGAAAAAATGACAGTTTGTCAAACTCAAAGGGTCTGTTGGCCATCTCGTCAGTCCACTTCTTTCTCCTTTGAATGTTGGCTGGTGTAAGAAGAGGTTTTCTCCTAGCTGCTCTCCCATAGTAAGCCCGTTGATGAATGTACCGCACGGTAGTTCTTGAGCTAACTTGGACCTCCTCTGCAACATCTGCTGCCTTGCAATGGAAGTTATCTCAATGGACCGCTTGACAGCTCGAAGACACCTTTATGAGAGACCCAGGTCGACCAGAACGAGAAGCTGTGGATTCCTTGCCTTCGCTGGTGAATTGCACAATCACCTGATTCACCATATAAAGGCAGAATTCCAAGGTTCTGAGCTATTTGACGTTGGTTGACTCCACCTTCCAATTGGCCAACAATTCGCCCTCTTTGAAAATCGCAAAGGTCGTGTGGCTCCCTGGGTTTGAGGCATGTTAATTGGCATCCAAATACCCAGGAACTCGTTTCCACAAAATAATAGTTGAACATTAGTACAAATCACTGAGTAAAACTTGCTTTATACAGATGAATTGAAGAAATTAAGGTGTCTATTTACTTCTGTCATGTCTCTGTACAGAGTGAATCAATTGCTTAACCCACTTTGTACTATGTGTGGCGGGGTAATCATGTTGAAATGAATCAGTTAAAATAAACACCATCTTGGAAACTAATATTGGGGCCACCATGTTTATAAACCAAATCTGTGATGCAAGCATTGCTATTGGCACATTGTAATGTCCTTCGATAGGAAAACCAAACAGGCGATACTCCATTCAAATCTACCCAAAATTACAATGTTTGTAGAATGTGGGCTGTAGTGTGAAATGTAATAGGGGCACATACAGAATTTATGGAGGGGGTGAAGGAGAGAGGGGTGGGGGGTGATGTCAGCGATGGAGATCTGATTCATTCAATGGATTTTATACTACTACTACTACTACTACTACTACTATTTCTATTACTAAATTATTCCCACTCTTTCTTGTGGGGTCAGCCGGGGAAAGTTTTTGTCCCAAGTCTTTCATGAATGGCCTGGGCCAGGCCTGACATTTGACTGGGAGCTTACTTGGGCTAGAATTTGTTATTTTGTTCAGGGTGTCAGAAAATACTCCCTACTCTTCGTGAAGGAACAGGTGGGCTCTTCAAGGTCCGCCAACTAACTACAGCAGATGGGACACCTGGCTCAACGTCCATCTGAGGGACACGGAGGTGGGTGGGGCGAGGAGGGGGGGGGGCAACGAGATGAGAAAGGTCTTTCTACCCCACATTCTCCCATGAATATATCCCATCCATCCATTGGGAACATACTCTGTACAGAGCGTTGATGATGCTGAAGCAGTCCCCTGGGCTATTTGGGCACAAATCCTGGATGGGTTGCTACTCCGACGTCAGATACTCGAATGGTTCAATCACCCACGCAAGCTGGTACTCATTTTGCCGACCTCGGAAGGATGACAGGCTGAGTCAACCCCATCTAGTATTGATTCAACGGCCAAGCATGATTTGAACTCAGGACCTAGAATCCCAAGCCTGGATGATATCTATGCCAGGTAATAACTTTTCTTTTGGTGAGGGAGGGGGGTATGAAAACAACTGTAGGGTGAGGAAAGAACAAACAGGGCAGCACCATTCACCTTTTGAGGTGCCCATACAATCATGACATGGGTAGACAATCACCAATCGATACATCAGCTGCCAATATCCATGTAATTCCAGTTCCTACATTTCCACCATTTCTGCTGCCACAACTTTCAAGGAGAACCATTTCATGCATTAACTACTCTGAATGAAAAAACTGCTACCTGACTACTACCCCAACTCTCCTCTTCTTTACTCTCAGGGTGTGGCTCCTGGTCTTGTCTTCCTGTCCCTTCTGCTGTAATAGTTACTTCCTAAGGTAAATGTGATGCAAGTTAAGCCGAGTACACATAACTGCACTTATGGAGTTATAACCAAGCAAGGTGGTGTTTTGGTTGTGAATGCATGCGAGAAAAAGGCTGCCCTTATCAGCTACGGTTCTTGCCTTCACCAATCAGCAGCACCTGTTGTCAGATGGTGTTTACTGTAAGACAGCCACCATCACAACCAATCAATGTATAGAATTCCCAGGGTAATGCAACATAATTAAGGAAAACTTAAACCTTCAGCTGAAAGCCTTCTGCACTAGACTGTGATCACTTACAGGTGCCACACTGTCACAAGCAATATGCCATGAATGGGTCCCAAAAAGGACAAAACAACCACTGAAGAATAATCATTGATCGATTCTGCAACTCGCATCCTTTTTCTAAATCCCCTTGATTATCCATAAAAAAAACTTCCCATCATATCCTTCTTGCAGCGATACTTCTCTGACAGGTACCCCGAAGTGCTATGACTGCTACTTCGTTAACGGCCTGTCGTTCCCAACCTCTTGCGGTGGTGGCCGGGGAAGGATTTGGCCAAGTCTTTTACGAACCAGCTGGCCAGGCCTGCTGTCCGACTGAAAGTGATTTGAGCAGCGAATATATAATTTGTCCAGGGTTCTGGCAATAAACTCACGACTCTTCGTGAAAGACACTGTGGGATCCTTACGTGCGCAAAGTATACCAGCAGATGGACACCCGGCTTAACGTCCCCCCAGGAACGCCGCACTTATTGATGCTCCACCTTGCCTATGAACACCAATCTGACCGTTTAGAGTCAGGTTGGGAATCAAACCCAGACGAGACAGTTCAAATGCACTACATCTGCACCATCCTGTCGACCAGGTACCCCACACGCACAGCACTGAACACCAATCCAAGCCCATGCAGTCGCTGCTTAAGACAAACGATGAAATCTCGATACACGATTTCACCACAAAACCAAAGATCTCATGATCAATGGACTGCCAGACTTGGAATCGCGTCCAGCCTTGTTCAAAGGAAGAAACATTCCATTTTATTAAATATGTACCTGCTTTTCCGAAATTGTTTTTGGCAAGGCCAAAATGGTTGTGCAGAGGGAATAGGCTCATGGAGGAGCTTGGACATAAATCACATGGAGGGGGCAAGGACATTATGAGATGGTGTACTTTTACATGATTTATAAGTACATTAGAGACATCAGTAGCACTTTTACATTAATTACAAGGGCATTACCTCGTATTGTCCATACGTAGCACGTAGCTGTGAGTAGCATCTTTGATTTTGGGTGGGGGGAGTAACTGTATTCCACCCAAGTCATCAAGCTCATATTTTACACGAAATACACCTCAACAACGTGTGATGATGATGATGATGATGATGATGATGAGATGATGATGATGATGATGATGATGATGATGATGATGATGATGATGATGATGATGATGATGATGATGATGATGATGATGATGATGATGATGATGCATGATGATGATGATGATGATGATGGATGATGTAACATACTGCATTCTTCACATTGCGGTGGTGGCACCAAAGCAGCTACCTGATCAAAGGTTACAACCTTATACTGTGTGGTTAGGACAGACATTTGTAATTTGTGCATGGTGCCGGTGATAGCTCAGCAACTCTTTGTGCAGGACAACGCGGGTCTTTAACCTCCACTAACTTATGCCGGCAGACGCGAACACCTGTTTACGTAAATCGAGGATGATGAATCACCCTGCCTGTGAAACACCAGGATGACAGTTTATAGCTGGGTCGGGATTTTCAAACCCAGGTCAGACATCTTAGACGAGTGTGCGTACATGTAGGCCATCAGCCAGCCCCACTCCATGCCTTGGCATCACAAGAAAATTAAAATATAAAGACGAACAATGGGAAAATCAACAAAGTATGCATGGTTTGTACCTGTGTTTCACAGCGTCATGAATTGGCACACTCAGATGGGAGTGCTCAACTGGTGAACATGACAGAAGAACGATCAAAACACCATAAACGAGAAGAGCCACTCTGGGAGAGCGCACACCTTCACCAGGCCGAACAGTTTACGTTTTGTACCCACTGATAGGCCAGATCTGGATCCGGACCTGAACCAAAATCGAATCTGCTTGTTCTTGTTACCTAACAAACTCATCCACATAGATTTGTTTATTCTATCCACAATGAAACCTCTCACCAACTATTAGGACACCGGCTGGGACCCTAAAACGTTCCACAGATGGTTTTGGTGGGGCTAACCCCAAAACTAGGGAGTATTTCAGTGTCGGACGGACACACACACTCTTGCTTTTAAATACAGATACCAGCAGGGGTATCCGACAGTGCCCGGTATATTTTTGGTGGGGCCTAAAACACTTAATCCACAACTGACTCAGGATTGGGTTGGGGAGCATTTAATATTACCTTTCACAATTACAAAGGTACAAAGACTTAGGACGAAAGGGAGGGATTTCAAAATGTTTGTGGAATCCCGTGGAATTGCAAACAGTCAAGTAACCATAAGACCCGAAACCAAGAGATCGCAAAACCACTTCACAACATGGAGAAATTGTACTGTACTATACTCACAAGTTCTGTTACACCCTCCCCCCCCCCCAATCATCATCCACCCTGGATCATCACATATAAGATATATATGTTCATGTTATAAATGTTACACTTTGGTTTTTATGGCAATAAAAATTTCATGAATTCATAGTTTTACATTTATACCTCATGTTCTGGCGGAGGGGGTGACAGGATTTTCTAATTGAATTTCTGTAAAAGTTGAATTAGATGTTATCCATCGAATGGATGCTCGTGAATGCGACGTCGATGTTTCTGGGTTAAGTTTGAACTCCGATTGTAAATATGGGGTCGTTCAGGAACAAGAAGATGTACCGCGCTAACTTTAACCACTTCCTGAAGTGGTTTATTTGTATTTAAATGATTAGTAATTGTTCTGTATTTATTTTAATACGTATTTGTACTTGAATATAACTGTCGTTCATAAAAAATAATACTTCTGCATTATAGAGTGATAATTAAAAAAAAAAATAGGGCAATACCACCGGGCTCTACTGGTGCCCAGTGAAATGATGATACTGATGAGGAAGTCAACGTGGGACGGAATCAGCAAATGTACCAATGAAACCATGTTATCGCAATTACCTATTTTGGGGGGCAACCCCCGGTAGACCTCCTTCGGGCGCCAATTTTTTTTTTAATGCTGTGAACTAACTTTGGTACATCAACGGGTGATGAAGGTTATGGGTAAAGTTTCAGCCCAAATCGTACGTGCAGTTTCAGAGAAGAATTGCAAGTATTTGTGGACGGACGCACGGACGGGCAGACTGATGGACAGACTGAGGTGCCATCCCATAAGCTTTCCATAGCGACGTTCCAGGTGAGCTAAAAATCTAAACAAAATCAAACCTTTTTTTTTCTTCCAAATTTTCTAATTATTTTTTAAAAAAAAATGTTTGTTTTTTTGGCCTAAACACTCGCCAGCTCTCACTGATGAACCTCTGAAGGTTTGACGAAGATCTTTCAGTCAATCTCTGACAAAAATGGCAACAGACATAACACCTCATAGACACACACACACACAACACACACACACACACACACACACACAACACACAGAGTCTCTTATAGTATAGGATAAATGGTGTAAGTGAAAACGTTTCAATATTGATAATGAGCTTGTTTTTTCAGCAATATCAACAAACCTCACAAACTGTGAGCTATGAGCAGTTAGGTGGCAGCACGATATGGGGTTCTCTGAAATGGTGGTGGTGGCAACACAGGCCAACAGTAGGAACCACCGTTGTTGTGGCGACGTTTACTGCCTGTGAACACAATGGCCATATCAGAAATAAAACAAACCATTCAAAGCCATTTATTGTGTTTCGAACATTCTTTCAGCGCAGGTATGGTTCTCAACCTATGGCCGGGAGATGAGTGCGCCATTACACTTTGGCGTTGGAATCAAGAATCAAGAATCAAGGTGAGGGAATCAAAAAACAGGTCGTTCGTGGAACGTTCGTGGAACGTGAAAGGAACCTTTAAATCAGAATGAGAACACCGCGGACATGGAAACCTTGTGATGATGGCACGAGGTGGTAAATCGGAAGTCAACTCTTAAGTGGTAACATTGATGTATTAAGCAGATTTCATGGATTTCACAAAATATGACAATTAGATCCCTCGGGACCAGCCTTCCAAAGTCAAGGTTCATCTGCTGCTGCGAGTCAACAAGGCTCTCTCGGTATGGAGAACATGGTCATCAAATGGGGATGGTCAGCGTCGAAGGATGTTGAAAATCTGAACGGTCATCCAAACAATAATGAGTCTTTCGAGTTTTTTTACACATTAGTGCCTTCACTCTCTCAAGAATGGTCAGGTTTGGGGTAATAAATGTGACGATCAACTATACTTTCACAAATTTCTCCAATAAATAAAATTGATTTTTCCATTATTAACCATGAGGCAATCGAGCAATGCTGGGACAAAACTCATTCAATATCTGCTGTTCAGTGATGATGTAAATATGTAAAATGGTACATGTAAACATTCCATAGGAATAATACCAGGACAGGAATAATAACAAATACGGTGACGAGGTTAAACTCCAAAGAAGTTGAGATGTTTGAGAATGAGAAATCTCAAAGCAACCACCTCCAAATCACATGTGATCCTCTACCAATGTAGTATTGTCCTTACATGGTAGTTTGACAATCTACCAGCCAGCAAGGAAGTGATAATCTACCAGGCAAGTAATCATCAATCAAAATAGTCAACAATGAAGATGCAACAACCAAACGATGAATCATGTAGTGGTACTGATGGCAATCTAACTGGCCAGGTGGTGACAATCTTACAACGATGGTAGTCAATGGTAGTCTACTGTCGAACAATGATGGTAGTCAATAATAGTCTACTTGTTCTAACAACGATGGTAGTCAATGGTAGTCTACTGTCTAACAATGATGGTAGTCATGGTAGTCTACTGTCGAACAATGATGGTAGTCTACTGGTGAAGTGGTTGGCTATCGAGTGCAGCCTGTGGCTGCTGGTTGCATCATTGTTGGGACGCGGCTTTTTGCCGCTGATGCAGTGTCCCCTTACCAGTACACTGTGCTCATTTTGCCGACCCGGAAGGATGACAGGCTGAGTCAACCCCCTGGTGTATTAATTCAGCGGGCCCAATGGGGCTTGAACTCAGGATCCTGGGATCCCAAGCCGCCGCCCTAGCCACTAAGCCAACACCAGGCTGGTGAAGTGGTGATAATCTAACAACGATTGCAATCTACTGGTCAGGTGGTGATTATGTAACAATGATGGCAATCTTAATGACCAGGTGGTGATAATCTAACAATAATGGCAATCTACTGGCCAAGTGATGATAATCTAACAGCGATGGCAATCTTTACTGGCCAGGTGGTGATTATCTAACAATGATGGCAATCTTCTAACCAGGTGGTGATAATCTAACAGCAATGGCAATCTACTGATCAGGTGGTGATTATCTAACAATGATGGCAATCACTGGCCAAAGCAGTGATAATTTAACAACAATGGCAATTTACTGGCCAAGTGGTGATAATCTAAGAACGATGGCAATCTACTGATCAGGTGGTGATAATCTAAGAACGATGGCAATCGACTGGCCAAGCCAGTGATAATTTAACAACAATGGCAATTTACTGGCCAAGTGGTGATAATCTAAGAATGATGGCAATCTACTGGCCAAGTGATGATAATCTAAGAACGATGGCAATCTACTGATCAGGTGGTGATAATCTAAGAACGATGGCAATCGACTGGCAAGCAGTGATAATTTAACAATGGCAATTTACTGGCCAAGTGGTGATAATCTAAGAATGATGGCAATCTACTGATCAGGCAGTGATTTCCCCACAACAATGGCAATCTACTGGCCAAGTGATGATAATTCTAAGAACGATGGCAATCTACTGATCAGGTGGTGATAATCTCAGAACGATAGCAATCGACTGGCCAAGCAGTGATAATTTAACAACAATGGCAATCGACTGGCCAAGTGGTGATAATCTAACAGTGATGACAATCTACTGATCAGGCAGTGATTATCTAACAACAATGGGCAATTCTCCTGGCCAAACAGTGATTATTATCTAACAACGATGGCAATCTACTGATCAGGCAGTGATTATAACACTGCCTGATCAGAAGGATTGCCAATACGTTGTTAGATAATTATCTAACAACAATGGCAATCTACTGATCAGGCAGTGATTATTAATTATCTAACAATAATGGAAATCTCCTGGCCAAGCAGTGATTATCTAACAAACGATGGCAATCTACTGACCAGGTGGTGAAAAGACGGTGTTTCAGAGCTATCAACGTATGACTGAGCAATCAGCCACAAAACCAGCAGCTGACCAAGTCTTTCGTGAATGTTGGGCACTTGATGCTCTTATGAAAAGACAATCACTGCAAATGACAATAAATGTGGTGTCAACCAATCAAAGCGACCTCTCGAACTAGTTCTGCTCATATCACCAAATAGCACAGCAGTGAAACACAGCAAGACACATTGTGGTAAAAATGGATAAATCAATGGAACATGCCTTACCTTTTTGGTTTCTTTCGGAAGATCCTACACTTACGAAGTAATCTGTACATGGCCACAATGAAGACCACATTCAGAACAGCCACGAGAATACCTTCTGACTTAAAGATGTTAAAATCATTCTGCAATTGTCCTTAATGCTTTGCCATCGTGTTGGACAACCCACACCACTTCGCTCCTGTCGCACACCTCCAGTCATTCACCTCATGCAACACACACTCTCGCAGTGACTCGGTGGCACGCGGTGATGGGGAGACAGATAGAGAGAAGTGGGAGATACACCCCTCCCTCTCCTCATCACCTCTGTGTTACCCTATCGCCCCTCCCCATCTGAAAATCACTGTTATTAACCCTTCCCTGCTCAAAGGCCTTCCCTCACATCAAGCATTGAATGACCGTGACATCCGACATTATGTCCAACCCCTGTGAGACTTGTCACATTTGACAAAAGGGACAATTTCATGAATCAAACAACACACTTGAATGTATCAATTAAAACAGATTGAGACAAATGTGTGCACTGTGCACCAAAAACGTTGTCATGCATGAATGAAATACATATCTATTTAAAAGGTGTACTTTTATTTGGTCTACAATGACAATTAGCAAAATAAGCCTCACAAGCCTTCAGGAAGCTTGCACTTCAGTTTCATTGGAATTACTTGCAGAAGAACTGTTTCCAAGTGCACATACATGGACCGGCATCACAACACGCCACACAAACACACACTAACCTTTGAGCTGTCTAGCCTAGGTTCGAATCTTGACCAAACTATAAACCGTCATCTTAGTGTTCACATGCAGAACAAGGAATCATGTGTGTCTTGTGTTTTGTCTGCTATGATTATTTGGTGGACGTGAAAGATACCGTAGTGTCCTTCTGTAAGAGTAGACAAATCATTGCCGGCACTCTGGAATAAATTACAAACTCATGTCGCCTTCAGTCAAACATCAGGTCTGGCCAGCTGGTTTGTGAAAGACCTGAAACAAACAAAAAAAACCTTCCTCAGTCTCACCACAAGAAGGTGGGAATAAGTTGTACTTTAAAAGTAGTAATGGTAGTCGTAATAATAGAAAAGTAATGTGTGTGTTTACATATACATCTAATATATACAGGGCCTTGAGAAAGTATTCCCACCCCTCGACTTTTGTTCACATTTTGTTGTGTTTTAGCCTGAATTTAAAATGGATTAAATTAAATTTTTTGTCACTGATCCACACAAAAACACCCCACAAGAACAAAGTCAAAATGTGTTTTTAGAAATTTTTACAAATGAATACAAAATGAAAAGTTGAAATTTCTTACGTCAATAAGTATTCAACCCCCTGAATCAATACTTTGTAGAAGCGCCATTGGTAGTGATTACAGCTTCAAGTGTTCTTGGGTATGTCTGTATCAGTTTGCACATCTGGATTTGGAGAGTTTCTGCCACTCTTCCTTGCATATTTGCTCAAGATCTGTAAAGTTGGATGGGGAGCGTCGGTGAACACAATCTTCAAGTCTTCAACAGATTCTCAATGGGATTCAAGTCTCGGCTTTGGCTGGGCATTCAAAGACTTTCACATTCTTGTTCTGAAGCCATTCCAATGTTGCCCTGGCAGTATGCTTGGGGTGATTGTCTTGTTAGAACATAAATCTTCACTGCAGTTTAAGGTCTTTTTGCACTCTGAAGCAGGTTCACCTCAGGATTTGCCTGTACTTGGCTCATTCATGGTCTCCTCTCTCCTTAGATTTCCCCAGTCCCTGCTGCTGAAAAGCATCCCCAGAGCAGATGCCTTTTAGGTCTTTCAGGTGCCTTTTTGCAAACTCCAAGCATGCAATCATGTGCTTTTTTTCTCAGTAGTGGCTTCAGTCTGGCCACTCTCCACAAAGCCTACATTTGTTGAAGAGCTGCAGATACTGTTTGTACTTCCGCCAGGTTCTCCATCTCAGCCAAGGAACTCTGTAGTTCTGTCAGAGTGGTCATTGCATTCTTGGTCAACTGCATAACCAAGATATTTCTTTACCCAGTTTGGTCAGACAGCCAGCTCGAGCAAAAGTCTGGGTAGTTCCTTAATTCTTTCCATTTCCTAATGATGGATTTCACTGTGCTGTGAACTGTGAAATAAAAACCTCAATTGCTATCTAGCATTTAAAAATGTCATTTCTATAATGGTAAATTGTGAAACAAAAACCTTAATTGATGTCGGAGGATTTGAAAATTGCAATCTCTACAAGTGTAAACTGTGAAATAAAACCTCAATCAATATCTAGCACTTAAAATTGTAATTTCTATGACTATAAACTGTAATTGTAATTTCTATAACTATAAACTGTGAAATAATAACCTCAATTGATATCTAGGCATTAGAAAATTGAAATTTCTGTCATGATAAACTGCAAAATAAAAACCTCATTCGATATCCAGCATTTGAAAATTGTAACTTCTATAACTGTAAACTGTGACGTAAAAACCTTAAACGACAGCTAACATCTGAAAATTGCAATTCTGTAACTATAAACTGTATGAGAAGTCTCTAACTGTCAACTATATTGTAGTCTAATAACTGTAAAATATGAAATACAAACCTCACTCGACATCTAGCATTTGAAAACTATAACTTCCATAACAGTAAACTGTGAAATACAACCCTCAATCATGTCTCGCATTTAAAATTGTAATTTCTATAACTCTAAACTGCATGGTAATTTTTATAACTGCAAACTGTATTGTAATTTCTTTAACGGTAAACTGTGCACTAAAACCTAAATCGATATTCTAGTATTTCAAAATTGGTAATTTTTATTACTGCAAACTGTATTGAAATTTCTTGTAATGGTAAAACGCGAAATAAAAACCTCAATTGATATCTGGCATTTGAAAATTGTAATTTCTGTCATGATAAACTGCAAAATAAAAACCTCAATTCGATATCCAGTATTTGAAAATTGTAACTTCTTATAAACTGTAAACTGAGAAATAAAACCTTAATCGACAGCTAACTTTGAAAATGGCAATTTCTATAAACTATAAACTGTAATGAGAATCTCTTAACTGTCAACTGTATTGTAAGTTATATCACGTGTAAAATGTGGAATTACAGAACCTCATTCGGGTATCTGGCATTTGAAATTATAACATCTGATAAGCCGTAAAACTGTGAAAACAAAGGCTTAATGCGATATATAGCATGTTTATAAATTGTAATGTCATAAAACTGTAAACTGTTATTGTAATTTCGATAACTGGAAACTGTTGTTTGTAATTTCGATAACTGTAAACATTGTGAAATAAACCCCAATTGATATCCAGCATTTGAAATTGTAACTTTCTATGACTGTAACTGTACTGTAATTTCGTATCTAATTATAAACTGTGAAATACAAACCTCAATCGATATTATATCATTTAAAAAATAAGTAATTTCTATCACTGCAAACTGTTTTGGAATGCAAAACCTCAATCTATATCTAGCAATTGAAATTTGTAATTTCTATAACTTGAAAGCTATATGGTAATTTTTCTCACTGTAACTGTGAAATAAAAACGCTCATTGCCATCTTCGCATTTGAAAATTATCTTTCTACACTGTAAAATGAATAGTATTTCAATAACTGCAAACTGTATGTAATTTATTACAGCTGTTAAACTGTGAAATGGAAAACCTTCAATTGCTATCTTTTTATTGAAAGTTGACATTTCTGAACTGTAAAGGATGAAATGAAAACCTCATTGACCGTTGAGAAGATGTGGAAATTGTAATTTCTTTATGGTAAACAGTGCACTAAAACCTTAAATGATATCTAGTATTTTCAAAATTGTTATTTTTTTTTATTACTGTAAACTGTATTGAAATTTCTGTAATGGTAAACCTGAAATAAAACCCTCAATCGATATCTAGCATTTTTGAAAATCTGTATTTCTATAACATTAAAATTGTAAGTCAAACCCCAATTGATATCAGCATTTTGGAGAAATGTATTTTCTTAAACTGTTAAACTGTGACATAAAATCCTATTGACATACTAGCTTTTTGAAAATTGTAATTTTTTTGTAATGCTAAACTGCGAAATAAAAACCTCAATCGATATCCAGCATTTGAAATTGTTCCATTTTTGAAACTGTAAACTGTGTTGTAGTTACATAACTGTAAACAGTGAAATGAAAACCCAATGGATATCCAGGCATTTGAAAATTATAATTTCTGTAACCTGTAAATTGTAAATATATACCTCAATCGATATCTATCATCTGAAATTGAAAATTTCCAAAAAACCATAAAACTGTGAAATAAAAACTGTGAATCTGATATCTAACATTTGGAAATTGTTAATTTCAAACTGTAAAACTGTTTAAATTCATAACCCTATTCAACTATCAAGCATTTAAAATTGAAATTTCTGTGACTGATCTCTCTCTTCT
>CM068963.1:114678875-114696655 GCA_035128595.1 Eptatretus atami
TTCTTCTCTGGATCCTTTCTTAAATAATGGTGTTACATTTGCTAATCCCCAATCCTCCGGAACCTGTCCTGACTCCAGTGAACTATTGAAAACATCCGTTAATATCTCATTTCCTGCTGAGTTTCCATCTCCATCTCATGGAGAGAAGCATTTCTTCTCTCCATTCTCTGAAATAGCTTTTATTGCATCCAAAAAGAAATGTCTTTAATCGCATCTCTGACCTAAAAAAAATTAAAAACCCCGCTTTGCAATGAGTGTTCACTTTCCACCAACCATTCCTTTTTTCCAACTTCAGTGCCAGCTCACCCCTCTCACCCCTCTCTCTCAAAGCAACCATCACACTCTTCTCCCTCCAAGCCTCCCTCTCACCTCTCTCAAAAAAGGAAAGTTTCTGTTAGCAGATTATCTTGATTTTGTCAGTGTGCAACCTGTATGGAAAGATCTGAAAGGTTTGAGCGAAGCCCGGATATTTCGAAGATCCACACTGTTAATGAGAGGGGGGGGAGGAGGCTTTGGGTTTGGCAGGGGTGGGAGGTAGGACAAGGAGGAGGGGGGGGTGAAGGAGGGTTGTTGAAAGAGTGTGGGGGATTGCAGGTAATAGCTTAGGGGACGGGACGGATGAGGAGGAGAAAAGCTCTGTTGGTGCTGGGGAAGGGGGAGGCAAGAGAAGAGGCAAGAAGGCAGTTGAGATTTGAGGGAGTGGAGGTTGAGAGGGCAGTGGAAGGAGGAAGCGTTGTGGATGAAGGAGGGGTGGCAACTTGAGAAGGGTGAGTGCAGGGGGTGAATGGTGGGGGAGAAGGCGCACGTGAGTGCGGGAGTTTTTTGAGAGAGTGAGAGGGAGGCTGGGAGGGAAAGAGTGTGATGGTTGCTTTGAATAGAGAGGGGTAGAGAGGGGGAGCTGGCACTGAAGTTGGGAAAAAAGGAATGGTTGGTGGAAAGTGACACTCATTGCAAAGCGGGGTTTTTTAAATTTTTAGGTCAGCAGATGCGATTAAAGACATTCTTTTTGGATGCCAATAAAAAGCTAGTTCAGAGAATTGGAGAGAAGAAATGCTTCTCTCCATGAGATGGAGATGGAAACTCCAAGCAGGAAATGAGATATTAACGATGTTTTCAATTAGGTTCACTGGAGTCAGGAAGGTTTCGAGGATTGGGGGGATTAGAAAGTAACACCATTATTTAAGAAAGGATCCAGAGAAGAATGGGAAAAAACTATAACCGTTTTTAGTTGACTTCAGTTGTGGGGAAGGTTGTGGAGACATTAATTAAGGACCTGATGAGGAACCATTTTAAACAAATACAAAACTAATTAAGGTAGTCAGGAATTGAGTTTACCAAAGGTAGGTTTTTGTTTGGAACAAATTTTTGGGTTCTAAGAAAGCAAATGTTGATTGTGTGGATGAGCGGGAAAGGCACGTGGACATAGTATCATCAAGACTTTCAGAAAGATATTAGAGATAGAGGTATCGGGATGATGGCAGGAACCTTTAAAAATCTGAGCATTGATGGCGTGATTGTGGAATCTGCGTGGAGTGTTATGCCTGTGAGGGGTTACGTCAAAGGGTGGTGTGTTTGGTTGATGTTGATGTTGTGTTGATTCTCACCCAAGAACTGCTTTCATCCACTTTCCTCCCCCACCACCCCCCCCCCCCCCCAGACAAGGAAAAATCTACAAAAAAAAGACAAAAAAAACTGGAAAAATACAAAGACAAAAACAAACAAACACGAAGAAAAAAACATTCTTTGCATTTTTTAATTTTTTATTATAGATGGTGCAGTGTTGATGTGGCACCAGGAACAATGGCCGAAGGCCTCTTTGTGCGTTTTTTGTAATTTTCCTTGTGACATATATATTTTAGAGAAGTGGATGTTTTAAAAGAGGTTTATATATATTTATGAAATGGATGGTGAAGGAAGCGTTTATATATTTTATGAAGTGGATGAGAAAGAGGGTTTTATATATTTATGAAGTGGTGAGGAAAGAGGTTTATATCTTTAAGAAGTGGATGAAAGAGGTTTATATATTTTAGAAATGGATTGTGAAGGAGCGTTTATATATTTTATGAGTGGATTAAGAAAAGAGGTTAATATTTTATGAAATGGATTTGTGAACGGAAGTTTATATATTTTATGAAAGTGGATCGAGAAAGAGGTTTATATATTTTTATGAAGTGGATTGAGAAAGAGGTTTATATATTATGAAGTGGATTGAGAAAGAGGTTTTATTTATATGAAGTTGCGATTGAGAAAGAGGTTTATATTAATTTTATGAAATGATTGTGAAGGAGGTTTATATTTTTATGTAGTGGATTGAGAAAGAGGTTTATATATTTTTAAAAGAAGTGGATTGTAAAAGAGCGTTTATATATTTCAATGAAATGGATTGTGAAGGAGGTTATATATTTTATGAAGTGTGGGATTAAGAAAGAGCGTTATATATTTTATGAAATGGATTGTGAAGGAGGTTTATATATTTTATTGAAGTTGGATCGAGCAAAGAGGTTTATATATTTTATGAAGTCGATGGGAAAGAGTTTATAATTTATGATGTGGATTTGAGAAAGACGGTTTATATATCTTTATTGAAGTGATTGAGAAAAGGTTTATATATTTTATGAAATTGGATTGTGAAGGACGGTTATATATTTTATGAAGTGATTCAAGAAATACGGTTTATATATTTTATGAAGTGGGATTGAGAAAGAGGTTATTATATTTTTATGAAAGTGGATTGTGGGAAAGAGATTTTTTTTAATGAAGTGGGATTGTAAAAGACGGTTATATATTTTATGAAGTGGATTGTGAAAGAGGTTTATTTATTTATGAAGTGGATTGTGATGAGGTTTTATGTATTTTATATAGTGGATTGTAAAAAGAGTTTTTTGATATTATTGAAGTGGATTGTGAAAGAGGTTTATTTATTTTATAGAGTGGATTGTAAAAGAGTTTGATTATTTATGAAGTGGATTGTGAAAGAGGTTTATATATTATGAAGTGGATTGTGTGGAGAGCGTTTATGTATTTATAGAGTTGGAATGTAAAAGAGGTATATATTTTATGAAGTGGATTGGTTGAAGAGGTTTATTTATTTTATAGAGTGGATTGTAAAAGAGTTTAGATATTTTATGAAGTGGATTGTGAAGCAGGTTTTATATATTTTATTGAAGCTGGATTGTGCTTGTATTTCGTAAGCCAGCAAAATTAAGTCAGAACTAGAGAGCTCACAGAAACAACCTTACCCTGCACAGTCTGGCAGGAAAAGGAACATGGGAAGGTCTTTTAAAAACTCCTGCTTTGCGTTTTGTGAGCACATCTATGTTCACTTTGTTCGTGAACTCTGCATAACAGGTACGATGCAACCATATTTGAAGCCAATTGGTCAAACAGAACAGTCCAGAGTCTGAACCTTCTGTGAACTCTTCTCAGAGAACTGACCAATTTTGGGAACAATGACTGAGAAAAAAGATTGAAACTAAACAATTACATATTTGGATGAAGTAAGCTCTGTGATTTGCATTGCTTGGGTTGCCACCATTTGTCTGTATCAGGCTGTTACTCTGCCAGAAAATGTGAAGTGGAAGTGATTGGTTGAGGACGCGCATACAATTTTTCCCAAGTACTACTAAAACTGAGGTTTTTGGAAGTGTAACAAAAAGGGATTTGCTATCGTACAGTATTCAGTGTAACTTCAATTAAATAAAATATAAGTTTTAAAGGATGGAGAGAAAAAAGAAGGAAAAACATTGAATCAAGGTTTACCACCGCCAATGCACCGTCAATTACACCACCTTATTTAACACGTTAACATTAGTTTACTGTTTGCCTGCTTGTTTGTGTCCTTTATTGACATCCCTAAAAAGCAGTAAGTTTCCTGTTTGGAATGATTTCAATTTTTTTGACTGCTTGACAGACAGACATACAGAGACATGACGAAGTAAATAGACGCCATTGATTTTAAATAATTTATTTATTAACATTTGAAGTACATTTGAGTCCATTTTAATACATACACTAGTATTTGGTTAGAATTCCCATTTGTAATTCAAAGCCTTTATTCTTTCAGGCATAGAACTAATGAGTTCCGAAATTTTCTACTTTGCGGTGATTTCTGCCCAGGATTCCGGCAACGGCGTTAGGGCAATTCTACCATGATGTTGCGGTTTCCTGGTCTTTGTCCGCCACCAGCTCGATCCAATTATGGCAAAAGTGTTCAATGGCGATTCATGTTCAGGAGACCGACTTGGCTCCATTGAAATTCGCTTGATCGCATTTCTGTCCTGGCCATTTTTTGGTCTTTTTCGCAGTGGTGGCATGGAGTCCATCTTCCATGGAACAGAGTGTTGTTTTTGACCATCTGACCAGTGGAGAAGACGGGGAGAAGTCCATCCTCTCAAGGATAGAAATGTAGTATCCGTAGTTGTTGATTTGTCAACACACTCCACAAAGCTCTGACCGACAGTGCTCCAGATTGCTCCCCCACACACATCACTGAAAAACCACCCGTGTCTTGAAGTGCGCTACAATCGGTTCAAAAGATAACTCTTGACTGGGACAGTCTCCAGACCCATAGGCGCTATCCACTGTCAGAAAATTGAGTAATTGGATCTCATCTGCAAAAATGACAGTTTGTCAAACTCAAAGGGTCTGTTGGCCATCTCGTCAGTCCACTTCTTTCTCCCTTTGAATGTGGCTGGCTGTAAGAAGAGGTTTTCTCCTAGCTGCTCTCCATAGTAGCCCAGTTGATGAATGTACCGCACGGTAGTTCTTGAGCTAACTTGGACTCCTCTGCAACATCTGCTGCCTTGCAATGGGAAGTTATCTCAATGGACCGCTTTGACAGCTCGAAGACAACCTTTATGAGAGACCCAGGGTCGACCAGGAACGAGAAGCTTGGATTCCTTGCCTTCGCTGTCGTGAATTGCACAATCACCTTGATTCACATTATTAAAGCAGAATTCCAAGGTTTGAGCTATTTGACGTTGGTTGACTCCACCTTCCAATTGGCAAAACAATTCGCCCTCTTGAAAATCGCAAATCGTGTGGCTCCCTGGGTTTGAGCATCGTTAATTGGCCATCCAAATACCAGGAACTCGTTTCCACAAAAATTAAATAGTTGCAAATTAGTACAAATTCACTGCAGTAAAACTTGCTTTATAAGATGAATTGAAGAAATTAAGGTGTCTATTTACTTCTGTCATGTCTCTGTACAGAGTGAATCAATTGCTTAACCCACTTTGTACTATGTGTGCGGCATGAGTGGGTAATCATGTTGAAATGATCAGTAAAATAAACACCATCTTGGAAACTAATATTGGGCACCATTTATTAAACCAAATCTGTATCTGCAAGCATTCTATTGGCAACATTGTAATTGTCCTTCGATAGGAAAACCAAACAGCGATAACTCCATTCAATTATCTACCCAAAATTACCAATTGTTTGATAGAATGTGGGCTGTAGTGTGAAAATGTAATGAGGGGCACATACAGAATTTATGGAGGGTGAAGGAGAGAGGTGGGGGGTATGTCACGATGGAGATCTTGATTCATTCAATGGATTTTATACTACTACTACTACTACTACTACTTACTATTTCTATTACTAAATTTTCCCACTCTTTCTTGTGGGGTCAAGCCGCGGGAAAGTTTTTGTCCCAAGTCTTTCATGATGGGGGCCTGGGGCCAGGCCTGACATTTGACTGCGGAGCTTACTTGGGCTAGAATTTGTTATTTTGTTCAGGGTGTCAAAAATACTCCCCTACTCTTCGTGAAGGAACAGGTGGGCTCTTCAAGGTCCGCCCACTAACTACAGCAGATGGGACACCTGGCTCAACGTCCATCTGAGGGGACACGGAGTGGGTGGGGTCGAGGAGGGGGGGGGGCACGAGGATGAGAAAGGTCTTTCTACCCCACATTTCTCCCATGAATATATCCCATCCATCCATGGAACATACTTCTGTACCAGAGCGTTGATGATGCTGAAGCAGTCCCCTGGGGCTATTGGGCACAAATCCTGGATGGGTTGCTACTCCGACGTCAATACTCGAATGGTTCAATCACCCAGCGCAACTGGGTACTCATTTTGCGACCTCGGAAGGATGACAGGGCTGAGTCAACCCCATCTAGTATTGATTCAACGGCCAAGCATGATTTGAACTCAGACCTAGAATCCCAAGCCTGGATGATATCTATGCCAGGTAATAACTTTTCTTTTGGTGAGGGAGGGGGGTATGAAACACAACTGTAGGCGTGAGGGAAAGAACAAACAGCAGCACCCATTCACCTTGAGGTGCCCATACAATCAATGAACATGGGTAGACAATTCACAATCGAATACATCAGCTGCCAATATCCATGTTAATTCCAGTTCCTACATTTCCCACCATTTCTGCTGCCAACAACTTTCAAGGAGAACCCATTTCATGCATTAACTACTCTGAATGAAAAATACTGCTACCTGACTACTACCCCAAACTCTCCTCTTTTCTTTACTCTCAGGGTGTGGCTCCTGGTCTTTCTTGCCTGTCCCTTCTGCTGTAATAGTTACTTCCTAAGGTTAAATGTGATGCAAGTTAAGCCGGTACACATAACTGCACTTATGGAGTTATAACCAAGCAACGTGCTGTTTTGGTTGTGAATGCATGCGAGAAAAAGGCTGCCCTTATCAGCTTACGGTTCTTGCCTTCACCAATCAGCAGCACCTGTTGTCAGATGGTGTTTTTACTGTAAGACAGCCACCATCACAACCAATTCAATGTATTAGAATTCCCAGGGGTTAATGCAACATAATTAAGGAAAAAACTTAAACCTTCAGCTGAAATCCTTCTGCCACTAGACTGTGATCACTTACAGTTTGCCACACTGTCACAAGCAATATGCCATGAATGGGCGTCCCAAAAAGACAAAACAACCACCTGAAGAATAATCATTGATCGTATTCTGCAAACTCGCATCCTTTTTCTTAAAATCCCCTTGATTATCCATAAAAAAAAAAATTCCCATCATATCCTTCTTTGCAGCGATACTTCTCTGACAGGTAACCCCGAAGTCTATGACTGGCTACTTCGTTAACGGCCTGTCGTTCCCAACCTCTTGCGGTGGTGGCCGGGGAAGGATTTGGCCAGTCTTTTACGAACCAGCTGGCCAGGCTGCTGTCCGACTGAAAGTTGATTGAGCAGCGAATATATAATTTGTCCAGGGTTCTGCAATTAAAACTCACGACTCTTCGTGAAAGACACTGTGGGATCCTTACGTGCGCAAATATACCAACAGATGGACACCCGGGCTTTAACGTCCACCCCAGGAACGCCGCACTTATTGATGCTCCACCTTGCCTATGAAACACCAATCTGACCGTTTTAGAGTCAGGTTGGAATCCAAACCCAGACGAGACAGTTTCAAATGCACTACATCTGCACCATCCTGTCGACCAGGTACCCCACACGCAACAAGCAACTGAACACCAATCCAAGCCCATGCAGTCGCTGCTTAAGACAAACGATGAAATCTCGATTACACGATTTCACCAACAAAACCAAAGATCTCATGAATCAATGGACTTGCCCAGACTTGGAATCGCGTCCACCTTAGTTCAAAGGAAGAACATTCCATTTATTAGAATATGTACCTGCTTTTCCGAAATTGTTTTTGCAAGGCCAAAATTGGTTGTGCAGAGGGAATAGGCTCATGGAGGGAGCTTGGACATTTAAATCACATGGAGGGGGCAAGGGGACATTATGAGATGGGTGTACTTTACATGATTTATAAGTACCATTAGAGGACATCAGTGCACTTTTACATTAATTACAAGGGCATTACCTCGTATTGTCCATACGTAGCACGTAGCTGTGAGTAAGCATCTTTGATTTGGGTTGGGGGAGTAACTGTATTCCCACCCAAGTCCATCAAGCTCATAATTTTACACGAAATACACCTCAACAACGGTGTGATGATGATGATGATGATGATTGATGATGAGCATGATGATGATGATGATGATGATGATGATGATGATGCATGATGGATGATGATGATGATGATGATGATGATGATGAGATATGATGATGCATGATGATGATGATGATGATGATGATGATGGATTGTAACATACTGCATTCTTCACATTGCGGTGGTGGCACCAAAGCAGCTACCTGATCAAAGGAGTTACAACCTTTATACTGTGTGGTTAGGACAGACATTTGTAATTGTGGCATGGTGCCGGTGATGCTCAGCAACTCTTTGTGCAGGACAACGCGGGTCTTAACCTCCACTAATTTATGCCGCAGACGCGAACACCTGTTTACGTAAATCGAGGATGATGAATCACTCCTGCCTGTGAAACACCAGGATGACAGTTTATAGCTGGGTCGGGATTTTCAAACCCAGTTCAGACCATCTTTAGACGAGTGTGCGCTACATGTAGGCCATCAGCCAGCCCCACTCCATGACCTTGGCATCACAAGAAAATTAAAATATAAAGGACGACAATGGGAAAATCAACAAAAGTATGCATGCGTTTGTACCTGTGTTTCACAGCGTCATGAATTTGGCACACTCAGATGGGAGTGCTCAACTGTGAACATGGACAGAAGAACGTCAAAACACCATAAACGAGAAGAGCCAACTCTGGGGATGAGCGCACACCTTCACCAGGCCGAACAGTTTCGTTTTGTACCCACTGATAGGGCCAGATCTGGATCCGGACCTGAACCAAATCGAAATCTGCTTGTTCTTGTTACCTAACAAACTCATCCACATGATTTGTTATATTTCTTATCCACAATGAAACCTCTCACCAACTATTAGGACACCGGCTGGGACCCTAAAACGCTTCCACAGATGGTTTGGTGGGTGGGGCTCTTAACCCCAAAACTAGGGAGTATTTCAGATGTCGGAACGGACACACACACTCTTGCTTTTTAAATACAGATACCAGCAGGGGGATCCGACAGTGCCCGGTAATATTTTTGGTGGGGCCTAAAACACTTATCCACACTGACTCAGATTGGGTTGGGGAGCATTTAATATTACCTTTCACAATTACAAAGGTACAAAGACTTAGGACGAAAGGGAGGGATTTCAAATATGTTTGTGGAAATCCCGTGGAATTGCCAACAGTCAAGTACCATAGACCCGAAACCAAGAGATCGCAAAACCACTTCACAACATGGAGAAATTGTTACTGTACTATACTCACAAAGTTTCTGTTACACCCTCCCCCCCCCCCAATCATCATCCACCCTGGATCATCACATTATAAAGATATATATGTTTCATGTTATAAATGTTACACTTTGGTTTTTTATGGCATAAAAATTTCATGAATTCATAGTTTTACATTTATACCTCATGTTCTGCGGAGGGGGTGACAGGATTTTCTAATTGAAATTTCTGTAAAAGTTGAATTAGATGTTATCCATCGAATGATGCTCGTGAAATGGACGTCGATGTTTCTGGGTTAAGTTGAACTCCGGATTGTAAATATGGTCGTTCAGGAACAAGAAAGATGTACCGCCTAACTTTAACCACTCCTGAAGTGGTTTATTGTATTTAAATGATTAGTAATTGTTCTGTATTTTATTTTAATACGTATTTGTACTTTGAATATAACTGTTCGTTCATAAAAAATAATACTCTGCTTTATAGAGTGATAATTAAAAAAAAAAATAGGGCAATACCACCGGGCTCTACTGCGTGCCCAGTGAAATGATGATACTGATGAGGAAGGTCAACGTGGGGACGGAATCAGCAAAATGTACCAATGAACCATGTTATTCGCAAATTACCTATTTTGGGGGGCCAACCCCCGGTAGACCTCACTTCGGGCCCAATTTTTTTTTTAATGCTGTGAACTAACTTTGGGTTACATCAACGGTGTGATGAGGTTATGGGTAAAGTTTCACCCAATCGTTACGTGCAGTCAGAGAAGAATTGCCAAGTATTTGTGCGGACGCACGGACGGGCAGACTGATGGACAGACTGAGGTTTGCCATCCCATAAAGCTTTCCATAGCGACGTTCCACTGGTTGAGCTAAAAATCTAAACAAAATCAAACTTTTATTTTTCTTCCAAATTTTCTAATTATTTTTTTTAAAAAAAAATGTTTGTTTGTTTTTTGGCCTAAACCCTCGCCAGCTCTCACTGATGAACCTTCTGAAGGTTGAGAAGATCTTTCAGTCAATCTCTGACAAAAAATGGCAACAGACATAACACTCATAGACACTACACACACACAACACACACACACACACACACACACACAACACACAGAGTCTCTTATAGTATAGGATAAATGGTGTAAGTGAAAACGTTTCAATATTGATAAATGAGCTTGTTTTTCAGCATATCAACAAACCTCAACAACTGTGAGCTATGAGCAGTCTAGGTGGCAGCACGATAGGGGTTCTCTGAAATGGTGGTGGTGGCAACCCACAGGCCAACAGTAGGAACCACCGTTGTTGGGCGACGTTTACTGCCTGTGAAACACAATGGCCATATCCAGAATAAAACAAACCCATTCAAAGCCATTTATTGTGTTTCGAACATTCTTTCAGCGCAGGTATGGTTCTCAACTATGGCCGGTGGAGATGATGTGCGCCATTTACACTTTGGCGTTGGAATCAAGATCAAGAATCAAGGTGAGGGAATCAAAAAAAACAGGTCGTTCGTGGAACGTTTCGTGGAACCGTGAAAGGAACCTTTAAATCAGAATGAAGAACACCGCGGACATGAAACCTTGTGATGATGGCACGATGGTGGTAAATCGGAAGTCAACTCTTAAGTTGGTAACATTTGATGTATTAAAGCATTTTCATGGAACTTCACAAAATTATGACAATTAGATTCCCTCGGGTACCAGGCTTCCAAAGTCAAGTTCATCTGCTGCTGCCGAGTCAACAAAGGCTCTCTCGGTATGCTGAGAACATGGGTCATCAAATGGGGATTGGTTCAGCGTCGAAGGATGTTGAAAATCTGAACGGTATCCAAACAATAATGAGTTTTGGTTTTTTTAACATTAGGCCTTTCACTCTTCTCAAGAATGGTCAGGTTTGGGGTAATAAATGACATCAACTATACTGTCACAATTTCTCCAATAAATAAAATTGATTTTTCCATTATTAACCATGAGGCAATCGAAGCAATGCTGGGACAAACTCATTCAATATCTGCTGTTCAGTGATGATGTAAATTATGTAAATGGTACATGTAACATTCCATAGGAATAATACCAGGACGGAAATAATAACAAAATACGGTGACGAGGTTAAAACTCCAAAAGAAGTTGAGATGTTTGAGAATGAGAAATCTCAAAAGCAAACCACCTTCCAAATCACATGTGATCCTCTACCAATGTAGTATTGTCCTTACATGGCTAGTTGACAATCTACCAAGCCAGCAAGGAAGTGATAATCACCAGGCAAGTTAATCATCATCAAATTAGTCAACAATGAAGATGCAACAACCAAACGATGATCATGTAGTGGTCACTGATGTTTCAATCTAACTGGCCAGGTGGTGACAATCTTACAACGATGGTAGTCAATGGTAGTCTACTGTCGAACAATGATGGAGTCAATAATAGTCTACTTGTTCTAACAACGATTGGTAGTCAATGGTAGTCTACTGTCTAACAATGATGGTAGTCAATGCTAGTCTACTGTGAACCAAATGATTGGTAGTCTTACTGGTGAAGTGGTTGGCTATCGAGTGCAGCCTGGGCTGCTGGTTGCATCATTGGTTTGGACGCGCTTTTTGCCGCTGATGCAGTGCTCCCCTTACCAGTACACTGTGCTCATTTGCCGACCCGGAAGGATGAAGGCTGAGTAACCCCTGGTGTATTATTCAGCGGGCCCAATGGGGCCTTGAACTCAGGCATCCTGGGATCCCAAGTCCGCCGGCCCTAAGCCCACTAAAGCCCAACACCAGGCTGGTGAAGTGGTGATAATCTAACAACGATTGCCAATTCTACTGGTCAAGGTGGTGATTATTGTAAACAATGATGCAATCTTAATGAGCCAGGTGGGATAATCTAACAATAATGGCCAATCTACTGGCCAAGTGATGATAATCTACAGCGATAGGCAATCTTTCTGGCCAGGTGGTGATTATCTTAACAATGCATGGCAATCTTCTAAACCAGGTGAGTGATAATCTAACAAGCAAAATGGCAATCTACTGATTCAGGTGGTGGATTATCTAACAATGCATGGCCAATCACTGGCAAGCAGTGAATAATTTAACAACAATGGCCAATTTTACTGGCCAAGTGGTGCATAATCTTAAGACGATGGCGAATCTACTGATAGGTGGTGATAATCTAAGAACGATGGCAATCGACTGGCCAAGCCAGTGATAATTTAACAACAATGGCAAATTTACTGGCCAAGTGGTGATAATCTAAGAAATGATGGCAATCTACTGGCCAAGGATGATAATCTAAGAACGATGGCAATCTACTGATCAGGTGGTTGATAATCTAAGAGAACGATGCAATCGACTGGCAAGCCCAGTGATATTAACAATCCAATTTACTGGCCAAGTGGTGATTTAAATCTAAGAATGATGGCAATCTACTGATTCCAGCAGTGATTTCCCACAACAATGGCAATCTACTGGCCAAAGTGATGATAATCTCTAAAGAACGATGGCAATCTACTGATCAAGGTGGTGATTAATCTCAGAACGATAGCAATCGACTGCGCCAAGCAGTGATAATTTACAACAATGGCAATCGACTGGCCCAAGTGGTGATAATCTAAACAGTGATGACCAATCTACTGATCAGGCAGTGATTATCTAACAACAATGGCAATTCTCCTGCGCCAAACAGTGATTATTATCTAAACAACGATGGCAATCTACTGATCAGGCAGTGATTATAATCACTGCCTGATCAGAGGATTGCCAATACGTTGTTAGATAATTACTAACAACCAATGGCAATCTACTGATCAGGCAGTGATTATTAATTATTCTAACAATAATGGAAAATCTCCTGCCAAGCAGTGATATCTAACAAACGATGGCAATTCTACTGACCAGGTGGTGAAAAGACGGTGTTTCAGAGCTATCAACGTATGACTGAAGCAATCAGCCACAAAACCAGCAGCTGACCAAGTCTTCGTGAATGTTGGGCACTGCATGCTCTTATGAAAAGACAATCACTGCAAATGACAATAAATGTGGTTCAACCAATCAAAGCACCTCTCGAACTAGTTCTGCTCATATCACCAAAATAGCACAGGCAGTGAAAACACAGCAAGACACATTTGGTAAAAATGGATAAATCCAATGGAACATGCTTACCTTTTGGTTTCTTTCGGAAGATCCTACACTACGAAGTAAAAATCTGTACATGGCCACAATGAAGACCACATCAGAACCAGCCACGAGAATTACCTTCTGACTTAAAGGATGTTAAAATCATTTCTGCCAATTGTCCTTAATGCTTTGCCATCGTGTTGACAACCCACACACTTCCTCCTGTCGCACCACCTCCAGTCATTCACCTCATGCAACACACACTCTCGCAGTGACTCGGGTGCACGCGGTGATGGGGGAGACAGATAGAGCAGAAGTGGGGATACACCCCTCCCTCTCCTCATCACCTCTGTGTTACCCTATCGCCCCTCCCCCATCTGAAAATCACTTTTTATTAACCCTGTCCCTGCTACAAAGGCCTTCGCCTCACATCAGCATTGAATGACCGTGACATCCGACTTATGTCCACCCTCTGATGAGACCTTGCACATTTGACAAAAGGGACAATTTCATGAATCAAACAACACACTTGAAATGTATCAAATTAAAACAGATTTGGAGGACCCAAATGTGTGCACTTGCACCAAAAACGTTGTCATGCATTGAATGCAAATACATATCTATTTAAAAGTGTACCTTTTATTTGGTCTACAATGACAATTAGCAAAATAAGCCTCACAAGCCTTCAGGAAGCTTGCACTTCAGTTTCATTTGGAATTACTTGCAGAAGAACTGTTTCCAAGTGCACATACATGGACCGGCATCACAACACGCCACACAAACACACACTAACCTTTGAGCTGTCTAGCCTAGGTTCGAATTCTTGACCAAACTATAAACCGTCATCTAGTGTTTTCCCATGCCAGAACAAGGAATCATGTGTGTCTTGTGTATTTGTCTGCTAGATTATTTAGGTGGACGTGAAAGATACCGTAGTGTCCTTCTGTAAGAGTAGACAAATTCATTGCCGGCACTCTGGAATAAATATACAAACTCAGTGTCGCCTTCAGTCAAACATCAGGTTCTGGCCAGCTGGTTTGTGAAAGACCTGAAACAAACAAAAAAAAAACCTTCCTCAGTCTCACCACAGAAAGGTGGAATAAGTTGTACTTTAAAAGTTAGTAATGGTAGTCGTAATAATAGAAAAGGTTAATGCTGTTGTGTTTACATATTACATCTAATATATACAGGGCCTGAGAAAGTATTCCCACCCCTCGACTTTTGTTCAATTTTGTTGTGTTTTAGCCTGATTTAAAAATGGATTAAATTATTTGTCACTTGATCCACACAAAAAACACCCCACAAAGAAACAAAGTCAAAATGTGTTTTTAGAAATTTTTACAAATGAATACAAAATGAAAAGTTGAAATTCTTACGTCAATAGTATTCAAACCCCCTGAATCAATACTTTGTAGAAGCGCATTTGGTAGTGATTTACAGCTTCAAGTGTTCTTGGGTATGTCTGTATCAGTTTGCACATCTGATTTGGAGAGTTTCTCCACTCTTCCTTGCATATATTGGCTCAAGATCTGAAAGTTGGATGGGGAGCGTCTGGGTGAACACAATCGTCTTTCAAGTCTTTTCAACAAATTCTCAATGGGATTTCAAGTCTTCGGCTTTGGCTGGGCCATTCAAAGGACTTTCACATTTCTTGTTCTGAAGCCATTCCAATGTTGCCCTGGCAGTATGCTTGGGTGATTGTCTTGTTAGAACCATTAAATCTTCACTGCCAGTTTAAGGTCTTTTGCACTCTGAAGCAGGTTTCACCTCAAGGATTTTGCCTTGTACTTGGCCACTCATTCATTTGGTCTCCTCTCTCCTAGAATTTCCCCAGTCCCTTTGCTGCTGAAAAGCATCCCCAGAGCAGATGCTCTTTTAGGTCTTTCAGGTGCCTTTGCAAACTCCAAGCATGCAAATCATGTGCTTTTTTTTCTCAGTAGTGGCTTCAGTCTGGCCACTCTCCCACACCAAGCCTACATTTGTTGAAGAGCTGCAGATACTGTTGTACTTCCGCCAGGTTCTCCCATCTCAGCCAAGGAACTCTGTAGTTCTGTCAGAGTGGTCATTGCATTCTGGCAACTCATAACCAAGATATTTCTTTACCAGTTTTGGTCAGACAGCCAGCTCGAGCAAAAGTCTGGGTAGTTCCTTAATTTTTCCATTTCCTAATGATGGATTTCACTGTGCTGTGAACTGTGAAATAAAAACCTCAATTGCCTATCTAGCATTTAAAAATGTCATTTCTATAATTGGTAAATTGTGAAAACAAAAACCTTAATTGATGTCGGAGGCATTTGAAAATTGCAATCTCTACAAGTGTAAACTGTGAAATAAAAAACCTCAATCAATATCTAGCCACTTAAAATTGTAATTTCTATGCACTTATAAACTGTATTGGTAATTTCTATAACTATAAAACCTGTGAAATAATAACCTCAAGTTGATATCTAGGCATTAGAAAATTGAAATTTCTGTCATGAATAACTGCCAAAATAAAACCTCATTCGATATCCAGCATTGAAAATTGTAACTTCTATAACTGTAAACTGGTGACGTAAAAACCTTAAACGACAGCTAAACATCTGAAAATTGCAATTTCTGTAACTATTTAAACTGTGATTGAGAATCTCTAACTGCTCAACTATATTGTAGGGTCTAAATAACTGTAAAATATGAAATACAAACCTCAACTCGACATCTAGATTTGAAAACTATAACTTCCATTAACAGTAAAACTGCTGAAATACAACCCTCAATCAATGTCTCGCATTTTAAAATTGTAATTTCTATAACTCTAACTGCATGGTAATTTTTCATAACTGCAAACTGTATTGTAATTTCTTTAACGGTAAACTGTGCACTAAAAACCTAAATCGATTATTCTAGTATTTCAAAATTGTAATTTTTATTACTGCAAACGGTATTGAAATTTCTTGTAATGGTAAAACGGCGAAATAAAAACCTCAATTGATATCTGCATTTGAAAATGTAATTTCTGTCAATGATAAAACTGCAAAATAAAAAACCTCATTCGATATCCAGTATTTGAAAATTGTTAACTTCTATAACTGTAAACTGAGAAAATAAAACCTTAATCGACAGCTTAACTTTGAAAAATTGCAATTTCTATAAACTATAACTGTAATGAGAATCTCTAACTGTCAACTGTATTGTAAGTTATATCACGCTTAAAATGTGGCAATTACAAACCTCATTCGGTTTATCTAGCATTTGAAAATTATAACATCTATAACCGTAAACTGTTGAAAACAAAGCTTAATCGATATCTAGCATTTATAAATTTGTAATGTCAATAAAACTTGTAAACTGTTATTGATTTCGATAACTGGAAACTGTTTATTGTAATTTCGATTAACTGTAAACAGTGAAATAAAAACCCCAATTGATATCCAGCATTTGAAATTGTAACTTCTATGACTGTAAACTGTACTGTAATTTCTATCTAATTATAAACTGGTGAAATACAAACCTCAATCGACTATTATATCATTTTAAAAAATAGTAATTTCTATCACTGCAAACTGTTTTTTTCTGAATCAAAACCTCAATCTATATCTAGCAATTGAAAATTTGTAATTTCTATAACTGAAAGCTATATGGTAACCTCTTTTCTCACTGTAAACTGTGAAATAAAAACCTCATTGCCATCTTCGCATTTTTGAAAATTATCTTTCACACGTAAAATAATAGTATTTCAATAACTGCAAACTGTATGTAATTTATTACAGCTGTAAACTGTGAAAATGGAAAACCTTCAATTGCTATCTTTTTATTGAAGTTGACATTTCTGAACTGTTAAAGGATGAAATGAAAACCTCAATTGACGTGAGGATGGGAAATCTGTAATTTCTTTTATGGTAAACCAGTGCACTAAACCTAAATGATATCTAGTATTTCAAAACTTGTAATTTTTATTACTGCAAACTGTATTAAATTTCTGTAATGGAAACTGAAATAAAACCTCAATCGATTATCTAGCATTTTTGAAAATCTGTATTTCTATAAATTAAAATTGTGAGTCAAAAACCCCAATTGATATCAGCATTTTGGAAAATGTATTTTCTTAAACTGTTAAACTGTGACATAAATCCTTAATTGACATCTAGCTTTTTGAAAAAATTGTAATTTTTGTAATGCTAAACTGCGAATAAAAACCTCAATCGATATCCAGCATTTGAAATTGTTTCACAATTTTTTGAACTGTAAACTGTGTTGTAGTTACATAACTGTAAACAGTGTGAAATGAAAACCCCAATGGATATCCAGCATTTGAAAATTATAATTTCTGTAACCTGTAAATTGTAAATATATACCCTTCAATCGATATCTATCATCTGAAAATTGAAAATTCCAAAAAACCATAAACTTGTGAAATAAAAACTGTGAATCTATATCTAACATTTGAAATTTAATTTCAAAACTGTAAAACTGTTTAATTCAAACCCTGATTCAATATCAAGCATTTAAAATTGAAATTTCTGTGACTGATCTCTCTCTTCT
>CM068963.1:114700273-114713697 GCA_035128595.1 Eptatretus atami
TTTGAATTCTTCATGTGCTCCTCCTTCCTCCTCTTCCTTCCCACCCACAGCCCAATAAAAACATCCTACCAGAATCTTACCGTTTTTACAATCTCGAATCTCTACCCACACAGAATCCTCAACATTTATTCCTTCCTTCATGTCACCCCTTTCTCTTGATGTAATGCTGTCCTTTACCCAGATTGCTACTCCTCCTCCTATTCTCCCCTTCCTATCACACCGATACACCTTGTAGCCTTCTAATCCTGTCCTCCAGTCACTCTCCTCCTTAAACCATGTCTCACTCACTGCAACTATATCGTACTCCTTGCTATCTACTTTGGCTTCAAGCTCTTCCATCTTATTATTTAAACTTCTGGCATTGGTGTAGAATATATTTAACTTTTCCCTTCCTGAAATTCTATTTTCTTGCCTGGCCTTACTCATCCCAATAACATCATCCGGGCACAATAACTTCCTTAATAGCTTCCCCACCCTCCACTGACCTAAAAAGCCTGAATTCCTTCCTCAATTCCCACTGCAAACCTTGCTGCCCCCTTTATATTTAACATACGGCCATCATTCTGGAAACACTCCCTTTGTCCCCTAAATTATTCCCACTGCTTCTTAAATGTAAAACCTTCCTCCCTACACCATTCTTCCAGCCATTGGTTGACGTCTATTGCTCTGCTCGTAATTTCTATATTTTTCCTAATCTTGGGAGAATCCCAAAAAACATGACCTCACAACCCTTTGCTTTCAGCCACTTACCCAATATCCTGCATCTATTTTTCAAAACCTCCGGGTGAACTTTCCCTACATCATTCGCTCCGAGGTGTACCTATCTTATGTATATAAAACTTATATTCTTTGTTATGTATGTACGCAGGATACATCCCAACCTCTGCTTGCAGTTTGCAAGCGTTCCCCACTAGCTTCTCTCCACACGAGGCTTCGGCATTACGAAATGGTAAAGCTTTTCAGGCGAACACCACTTGAACTGCAGGACTTCCTTACAATTCAGATGGGTAGGTGATGAGATGCATTCATGCTGTGACGCACTAAACAGTGAAGATGTTTCCATCAATATTTAGTGTGAAATGCATCTTTTACATATTGATGGACCAATCCATCAAAGCTGAACTCCCTCATCATGATTCCCAATGAGGTCTTGCTCCTGAAGGATGGTTTCTGTCTTCATTGGGGGACTGGTAGAGCAAAGGATGGAATCCAAAAAACGCTATTTTGCTCCAATGACGGATTAATGTCCAAAACATCAGTTTCTCGGTGCTTCCTATGGTGGTGAGTATAACTCCATCAAAGTCCTGTTGATTTCATCCATAATGCTTCTCAATGAGCCTTAGACATGACTGTGGACAAAGGGATAGGTTGACAGGTGCACAAGAGGTGGATGAAAGTGATAACTGAGACAGGTGGGACACAAATAGGTTTGTTGATTAATCTGATGCCATGGTGTTTTCGCAATGTGACTTTCCTGGTGTCACTTTAATTTTGGAAATGAGTCATTCACACTCATTCACACTCATCATGGGCCATTCACACTCACGACCAATAACAATGACAATGTGTGATGGATAGCTTTGTTTCTCACTTTAGTATGTCGTGAGACGACAGGTTGTCAAGAGGTCATTGCCGGTGTCGTAACATGTTGGACATTGCGGCGAGATGATGGGCTGCACAGCAATACGATGGCCTGTGCAACGAGATTGTGAGAACGACAGTGAGATGATCTGTCTATCTGGCATGGTGATACCGTTGAGAACGGTGAGACTCCATATCTATGTATATACTGTACTGCATATAAAACTGAAAAACACGCGATGACCGGTGAACCCTTGGCGAGGTGAAGTCTTGGCCGACCCCTATGAATACGTCTATTAATTACTTATTATTGGACCTTGAGTACGTCTATTAATTACGGACAATTGGAACATACTTCTTAGGAATGTAGACATTTAAAGCCCTTACACGTTTTAGACTCCTTAGACCTGTTGGACCCCTTTCGACCATTTTAAACTTTTGATACCCTTTGGACCTTTGAAGACCCTTTAGACCCCTTGAACCCCCAAGAACCTTAAGATCCTTTATAACCCAAAGAGCCTTTAGAACCCAAAAACTTGTAAGACCTATAAGACCCTTTCGACTGCAAAGACCACTAAGACCCTTTAAGATCCCGATGGCCATTAAGACCCGACATACCCTTTATAACCCAAAGACCCCTGAGGCACTTTAAAACCTTAAGATCCTTTAAGAACCTTAGGACCTTAAAACCCCTAAACCCTTTCGACCCTTTATAACCCTAAGACCTATAAATAATTGAAGACCCTTTAGGACCTAAGACACTGAGACCCCATTAAACCTGTCTGAAGGGCTTCTACAATGACACTTGAGGTTCACCAGTCATGATCAAAGGCCCCCATTGGTAAACCACCTCAGTACAAAACTAGAAGGCACTCGGTAGAGCGCATACCTCCACCACACAATGCCTGATCCACGAAACATATCAGGCCCAATTCGTTTTTGAAATATCATGCAAACAGAACTATTTCGTTTTTGGTCCAATCTCTCAATGTGAAGAATCACTTTATAATTTAATAATTCTCGCATCCAGATCCTATTCGGATCTTCACCAAAATCGAATCAATCTGTCCTTGCCACACACACAACACCCATGTCCACCAGGTTTCATCTGAATCCGTCCAGAACGTTTAGATATCGCTAGATACTAGTTTAGTCCCATCTCTCAATGGTGAAGAATCACTGAAAATTATCAGATCCGGATACGATCTTTCACCAAAATCTAATCAGTTCGTCCTTGTCACATACACCGGTGCACAAAATTTTATCCGGATCGTCCACAACTTTTTGAGATATCTGCAGGACACCAAACAAACAAACAGACAAACAAGAAGAAGACATTGTGCAGAGCACGATACTTGCGAAATCCATAAAACAAAATTGACCTCAAAAATAATTGGTGGTTGAATTCAATGACCAAACATGCAAATCCTCTTCAAATTTCAAGTCAATCGGATGAAAATTGATAATTTTATAAATTCCACCCAAGTTGGTGACCTTTGTCCTATTGTTGACCTTTTGACATCAACAACAAAAGGCTTCTTCCTTCTGACAAACTCTACCATGTGGTGAAGTTTCGTGAAGATCTGTTGAAAATTGTGACCTTTAGGCGACAAACAGAAAGAATAACAAAATCAACGAACCAATGGACTTGAAAAAATCTTCGATTTTGCAAGTAACAAACAAACAAACAGATAGAAAGGGGTGAAGACATAACCTCCTTCCATCTTCGGTGGTGGAGGGAAATATAAATATCACCTCCAGTACTGAGGGTGCAAAATATAATTAATTAATTAATTATTTTTTAAAACTTTCAGGTTCTTCTCATCTTGGTTCGTGACATAGGGGGAAAAATCACATGTGGAATGGAAAAAGTGCCACATGACAAAGAGAAAACGGCATCCGTGATAACAATTTCACCCCATTCTAATCAAATGGGATATTTTTGTGGTTTTATTATTGCCAATCCGCAGGAATTTTTCAAGATATCACATTGAACCTTGCACAGCTTATTTGTACACACGTGTCATATATGTGAATATAATCTGGTCAAGATTAGTCAAAGGTCAAGGCCAATGCCATCCAGACCATGCAAAACACCAATCAGGCGGCAATTAGAAAATATATCAACCAAATTTGTTACGCACATCATTCTATCACGTAAAACACTTGAGAGGTCAAATTTTTCGAAATCATCAAATTGATGTTTCCATGGTAACGATTGTGTATTTGGATTTTGCAAGTTTCGTGCTGTGTGCGACATCTTTCTTGTTACTTGCAAAAATCGAAGATTTTTCAAGTAGAGCACTGTATATTGGTTGGTTGCGTGTGTTAGTTATTACCTCCGCCACCGAAGGTGAAGGAGGTTATGTTTTCACCCCTTTCTGTCTGTTGGGTGGTCGCTAGACTACCGTTATTCTCAGGTTTTCCGTCTGTCTGTATGTATGTAATGGACAGCTCTGGGAGGCCAGAGGAGTCAACCGATTTTGATGAAACTTGACTTTGAAAGGTTCATACCAGGATGTAGTTGCATGCCTTTGAGCACCGTTGCTATGGACGCCACCGTTGCCTAGCAACGGGACTTTGAAATTTTTGAAAAAAATCCGAAAAATATTTATATATTTTTTTTTTCGAAAATCAAAAATCTGCTTCCGCACTTTTATGCGCACTATAATCAACCTCTTTGTCAAAATTTTTTCAGCCCGATCCGTCAAAAACTGTATCACTAGTATGCAATTATATAGCGACCACCCATGTCGCCTACCGGCTTGTTTGTCTATTTGTTTGTTTGTGTGCAGGATATCTCAAAAATTTGAGGACGGATTCGAATGAAATTTGGTGGAGAGGTTTGGTGTGTGACAAGGATGACCTGATTAGATTTTGGTGAAGATCCGGAAAATGAAGGAGAATTTTACAAAGTGATTGTTCACCATTGTGAAATAGGGCCAAAACTATACACGTATGTATAGCACGATGTCTCAAAAAGTTACGGACAGATTCGGACGGAACTTGGTGGATATGTTGTGTGTGTGACAAGGACAAATTGATTCGATTTTGGTTCATGACCAGATCCACATCCGGCCTGTCAGCGTGATGCAAAATGTGAACTGTTCAGCCTAGCAGAGGTATGTGCTTTACCGAGTGCCGTTCTAGTTTATACTCTTTAATACCATCCATAAAGATGTGTAGAAGGCCGTGAGTTTGTCAAGGACAAAGCTCAATATTGCCAACCCTCTATCTTGAGGCCATCAGGTGCATAACTTCAACATTTTAACATCCATGTTTGGGAAAATTGTCCCAAAAGAATGAAAAACTATGACTGGCACCATGGCCAAATTCCAAATTTCTGCCCGAACCTTAGTCGAATGTCAGGCCTGGCCAGCTGGTTTGTGAAAGACTTTGGCCAAGCTCCCCCTGGCCAACCCCACATGGGAATAATTGTGGCCGTTAAATAAGAAGTCCCAGAAAAATAAAAACATGTCCAAGATGTTTGTGTACGTATGAAGCACAGCATTTAAAGCCATTCAATCACTGTTGTTCGTTATGTTTACTGTGACGACACCACTCCGCAACGCACTTGTTTGCCTGGGAACCATGGAGGAACTGTCATTAACTTTTCTGGCCAAATTCATATTCTCAGGCACCATTAACCTGTTCTTGTTTCCTGATTTGGTTTCATCAGTAAGGGCATTAAAGGTCCACAGAATCAGAAATGAAAAACAAAAAAAAAATTGATTTGATGATGTTTATTTGTAAGTCATAAAGAACTGAACAATGTTTTTAATTCTAATAATTTTTGAGGGGTCAAAGTTGGAAAAGCCAACCTGGCTGGTGCCACCCATAAAAAATTCCAGAAAACCTCCATGGTCATTGCAGCCTGGGTGACAACATCACCAGTATGATCGTCTCAGCACACAAAGAATAATGGCCGCACAATTTGCTACAGACTCGTCAGAAAGTGAATTTGACGAATAATTTTCTGATCAAGAATCCTGAGATTACGACGGTAGTCAAAATTATGATGTAGAAGGTGCTGTCACACCGTACATGTATGAACCCATGGTCAAAATTGGGGATGACATCATGCATGAAATACCTGGCTTTCACAACAATTGGTATATCAATGAAAGATTTGGAAATAATAACTGGTAAGTGGTAAATCATAGAACTCGAACGTGGCAAATATGGAGTTTCATGGTATTTTGATGTAATACTTCTCTGTAATCCTTGTCGTCATGATGCGCTCACTTAAAAGCGAAAGGGTATACAATTGTCGACTCCATTGGCACAACTTATTACCATACTGGATTGGACTATCCTCACAATGTACATGTAGTGAGTGAATGACGTACAACGTGTCAATTAACCGAGTGCCGTTCTGTACATAACTGTACATAATTGAACATAACTGTACAACCGTGGGGGCAACAGTGCACTACTTACCCTCAGTTTCTGACGCTTTTTTGTCCTTTTTCTTCTTTTCCATTGGACAACAATGATATCTAATCTTCGTGGGGATCGCATCAGCTTTCAATGGCTTCAACTTTTTTGTTTTTTTTAGTTGATAACACGATTATGGTGTTTCTATGTATAAAGCGTATGTAGGCCGCACGTAAACACGTATAGAAGTAAAAGTGTTCTGAAGAAGACAAAGCGGGTCACGTGATAATAACATAATTCCATCGGCATTTTTGGGAAGCGGTGGCAATCGAGCACACAAGGACACCAAAAAACATAAAAATCTTTGTTTCAAGATATTTATTCAAGAAAAACAAACAAACAATGATTAAGTGTTAAGTGAAGCCATATTTATTTCATTAAACCAAACATGAATTTCTCATTCTGTGGACCTTTAAGGTCGGAGTTTTGGTCGTTTTCTTGATCTACCTTCCGCAATTGCACCTCTACATGGTATCACAGGCTCGGTTGAGAATTTTCAATCACACAATCATAAATAGAACTCCCAAATTTAAGTCATAATTATTACAAGTGCAGATTTGCATCATGGAGGAAAAAGTCTTACGAGAAACTCCACTGATCTTCAAGAAGAATAGGGACCCAACTGTTCACTGAAACAACAGTGTATTCTTTAAAGTGTAACCATCATGAAAATAAAGATATTATGGATCTTTTTCAAAATTAAAAAAGATGTCAACTTTTAGTTCAAACACATTCGAAATGATCTTTAGGAGACAATGAGCATGTCCATTGTCTATTCGCTCTGATTCTCACTGGAGTTGTCAGTGCAATGTCCATGAACTATGGAGGGTGTGAAGGAGTGAAGATGTCTTTGTCATGCTAGTCTATCCAGAATGATTTTCCCATTTGAATTTGGAAGCATTTTTAGACAATTGGGGATGCCAGTTTATGCAAGGATATCATTTTAAACCAACTACTCACAGCAGTGTTGCTTGGCTTGCAATGATGCAAGACAATACAATTAAAAAAGCATTTTAACTAACTCTACAAATGCTATGGATACCTGGTTTCCTGCAATTGTTTTCTAAAAATCCACAATCGGTCTAATGGGGGAATCAAATCAATGTCGATCACTATTTCATCTCAAGTATTAACTTATTTTTCAAAAAAACATCAAATAAGAGTAATATTATGCCGTGTCTCCAGCTTCAAAAGAAACCACCATGCAGATGCCGATAAGCTCAGGTAACGGTGAGGTAGTGCAAAGACATGGCAGTCGTAAAACATGGTGTGTGGGGATGGAAGCAATTGGGACAAAGGGGTACAGAGACTTTGAAGGTAGATTGGAACTGAATTGGGTGATCACGTGTTGTATGCATGTTCCGTTGTCAAGGTAGCTCGAACATATTGATTCTCTTAGTGGGTGTTTTCAAGTGTTGACATTTCAGCTGTGTTAATGCAACCATTACCGAACTGTCCTCCCCACCACTAAAATAAAAATAAAAATCAGGCACCATCTCTCTCTCAATATGGTATGACTGTCGATGTCGTAAATCTGTGATGTATCTCTTCGGCCATGCCCTCCATCTACTGATTGCCTTCCCCCATCCCATTGAGTGAATGGATATTGAGTTTGATCAGACGTGCGGCATGGCTGAGGTTGATGTCGCTGAGAGTGAGTGTAATCATGTATTAGGTTGTTGGGTTGGGGTTGAGCAGGGTCGATATAACACGGGCATGATTGGGCATATTGGCCTCCTCTTGCATCAATGTATACACGAAGTACACCAACCTGCAATGAATTTGATTGAGTTCATCAAAGATGTAAAACAATATTCACCAAATCTCTAGAAAAAGCATTCTACCTGTTTTTCATTTCAGCACTGACGATTGTCCTGTTTCTGCTGCTCTTAATCTAATTGGCACATTTTGTTTCCCTTTTAACTTTCGTTGGAGAAAAAACAAACAAATGAAGGGTGAACACCCAAAACATCAGCTTCTAGCTCCTTGCTTCCCACGGCAGTTACAATGCCTTTGATCAATGTCCTGTTGATTCCACACATTGTTGAAGACCCCATTGTCAAAGAAATGTCACCATAGCATCATTGAGTGTGGGGTGACCTTTGTACATAAAGCACATTCACTGATTCCTCGGTGACTCATCCTTTGGAAATTCCTACTTTGGAATACTGTTGATTCGATGAGTTATCATCATACACAACTTTCAAAATGACATCTATCAATAAAAGGATACATGCATGCATTTGTGGCGAGTTCCACCCATTGGTTAGACAGTTCGCCTGATTCCACCCACAACTTCTATATTACGGCCATCAATTTGGGAACCATTTCGAATTGCCCTTTACAACCCTGTAGAATTACCCTATAGACCTTTAAAATGTACCCTTTAGATTTTAGAATTTGCCATTTAGATCCCTTTAGAACTCCTTAGAAATACCTTTTAGAACCCTTTAGAATTTACCATTTAGATTTTAGAATTACCATTTAGATCCCTTTAAATATCTTTTAGAACCTTTAGAATCTACCTTTAAACCCTTTAGAATTACCATTTAAACCTTTAGAATTTACCATTTAGATTTCAGAATTACTATTTAGATCCCTTTAGAATTTACCTTTAGATTTTAGAATTACCATTTAATCCCTTAGAACTACCTTTTAGAACCCTTTAGAATTACCATTTATAGCCCTTAGAATTTACCCTTTTAAACCCTTAGAATTACCATTTATAACCCTTTAGAATTACCTTTTAGAACCTTTAGAATTACCATTTATAGCCCTTTAAATTATCTTTTAGAACCCTTAGAATACTATTATAACCCTTTAGAATTTACCTTTAGAACCCTTTAGAATTACCATTATAACCCTTTAGAACTACCTTTTAGAACCCTTTAGAATTACCATTATAGCCCTTTAGAATTACCTTAGAACCCTTTAGAATTACCATTTATAACCCTTAAAACTTACCTTTAGAACCCTTTAGAATTACCATTATAACCCTTTAGAACTTATCTTTTAGAACCCTTTAGAATTACTATTTATAACCTTTAGAATTACCTTTTATAACCCTTTAGAATTACCATTTATAACCCTTTAGAACTTACCTTTTAGAACCCTTTAGAATTACCATTAACCTTTAGAATTTACCTTTTAGAACCTTTAGAATTACCATTATAACCCTTTAGAACTTACCTTTTAGAACCCTTTAGATTACCATTTATAACCTTTAGAATTTACCTTTAAACCCTTAGAATTACCATTTATAACCCTTTAGAATTACCTTTAGAACCCCTTAGAATTACCATTTATAACCCTTTAGAATTTACCATTTAGATTTCAGAATTACTATTTAATCCCTTTAGAATTACCTTTTAAATTTAAATACATTTAGATCTCTTTAGAATCACCATTAGAACCCTTTAGAATTTCCTTTTAGAACCCTTTAGAATTCTATTATAACCCTTAGAATTACCTTTTAGAACCCTTAAGAAAATTACCTTTTAGAAACCTTTAGAATTACCATTTATAACCCTTTAGAATACCATTATAATTTCAGAATTACCTATTTATATCCCTTTAGAATTTACCTTTTAGATTCTTAGAATTACATTAATCTCTTAAATTACCATTTAGAACCCTTTAGAATTTACCTTTTAGAACCCTTTAGAATTACTATTTATAACCCTTTAATTACCTTTAGAAACCCTTAGAATTACCTTTTAGAACCCCTAGAATTACCATTATAACCCTTTAGATTTACCATAATTTCAGAATTACTATTTAGATCCCTTTAGAATTTACCTTTTAATTTAGAATTACCATTAATCCTTAGAATTACCTGAAACCCTTTAGAATTTACCTTTAGAACCCTTTAGAATTACTTTATAACCCTTAGAATTTACCTTTTAGAAACCCTTTAGAATTACCATTTATAGACCTTTAGAATTTACCTTAGAACCCTTAGAATCCATTATATCCTTTTAGAATTACCTTTTAGAACCCCTTAGAATTACCATTTATAACCCTTTAACTTACCTTTTAGAACCCTTTAGAATTACCATTTATAACCCTTAGAATTACCATTTAGATCCCTTCAGAATTTACCTTTTAGAACCCTTAGAATTTACCTTATTAAACCCTTTAAATACCATTTATAACTTTAGAATTTACCTTTTAGAACCCTTTAGAATTACATTTAGATCCTTCAGAATTTACCTTTAAAACCCTTTAGAATTTACCTTTAGATTTAGAATTACCATTTAATCCCTTTAGAATTTACCTTTAAACCTTAGAAGTAACCTTTTAGAAACCCTTTAGAATTACCATTATAAACCTTTAGAATTTACCTTAAACCTTAGATTTAACCATTTAATCCCTTAGAATTTACCTTTTAGAACCCTTTAGAATTACCATTTAGATTTGAATTACCATTTAGATCCCTTTAGAATTTACCCTTTAGAACCCTTTAGAATTACCCCTGAGAACTCTTATTGAGAATTGTCTTGGGAGTAGGAGATGGAGAAATTTCACACAACAGATACCTGAGTTCCAAACTTTAATTCCTGCATATTCTACAAATTCTCTGAGTTAAACAAGGAAGGAACACATACATGTAGTATGCATACGATGCACACCCTCTCGCGAATGCACACCCTCACGCAGACACACATCCTCACGTGAACACAACCCTCGTGCAAACCCTCGTGCATGTGAACACAACCCTCATGCAAATGCACACGCACACACATGCGAACGCACATACTCACATCCACACATACATGATACACGCACTCACACATACATCCACCGTTTGGCCAACGTTGCCCTTGAAACATCTCAAACTGATAAATTCCATTTTGTTAATCTTTTTCTCACAAAATTTTCTTTTTCAATCTCCTGTATAAGTGATAACGCACAAAACTTTGTTCGATGTGTGTTACACAGTTTGTGCCAAGAACGTTTGCCATTCCTCCCCGAGGCCGCTTGATACACCAACTGATCCCTTCTCATTCTGCCATGTTTGCTTGCGGCCTTTTCTATTTAATAGGATCTTTGATTAATACGTTTGTTTTTCCTCGGTGTTTGTGAAAACCTCGTCAGAGTGTGAGAAACATTTCTTATGGTCTGGTTGTTGTGGCCTTACCTGGGCCCAAGGCAGAGTGTAAGATGGTTGGCTCGGCCAACAGTGCTGTATAATACATGGATGCCTCGAAGCTACGAATCATTAAAACCAATGGAGCAGTTTTCTTTCGATTTCAATTCTTCCGTGACAGTCAATTTCACCACAATGTTACTGGGAAAGAGTTTGATTCGATAACAAATTCAACATGACAAAACTTTCTGTATTTCTGTTTGGAAACTGTCATTTTCTCATTTCAACCCAATAATACAAGAGGTTTTCATCCGAATTATTTACCTTGTACCGAGATTTTTCGATCCTCGTGGAGGATTTCGAAGTCTTACTCACGTTGTTGTTCTTCACTCTTCTTGTGGACTTTTGTTTCACAAACAAGTTTCATCGAAACTTCCTGAATTGGCAAATATATGTAAAATACCCCGCGCAGACAGTAAACCATCTCCGATTTGAAAATTCCTCCTAGAAAAAAAGTTACTCCAAATATCTCCGCTAATGGAAATCGCCTAAAAAATTATCTCCTAAACTAGGCAAGCTTTTTGAATTCGTTTGCGGGAATCGAACAGGCATTAGCAGAGATGAATTACCGCACATATGATACATCACTATGACTCATCCTATTTTTTGACATTTTTTGTTTCACAACCCAGAGTTTCATCGGATCTTCGTGAAACTTGCCATGTAGTGCAGAAAGCCACGCGCAGACAGTAACCACTCCGATTTGGAAATTCTTCCTAGAAAAAAGTTGACGTCATAATATCGCCGTAATGGAAATCGCCTATACCATTATCTCGAAACCAGGCAAGCTGTTGAATTTTGTTTGCGGAATCCAAGCCGGGCATTAGCACAGACAATTTATCGCAAACCTGATACATCACAATGACGTCATATTCGTTTTTATGACGTCATCATTAAGAGGACGAGGATCTTAGCTCATTTGAGCTTGTTACACTCAAAAGGACGATGGTCGGAATTACCAAAGAGTGAGTCGATGAAGTATGAATGTTGTGGTTGAAATCCATCTCATGCTTATGCATCTCAATCAAATGGTATATTTGGTGATCAATGGCTCGTGAGTGATCTTGTACATCCAAAGCATGCAGGACAGGGACATCAGGAGTCGTCGGTGTACTTTATTGTCGATGGACAAATCAACACATTGCGTAGGATTTCAACCTGGCATCCCAGCGTCGTGAACCAATGCCGAGATGGAAACAACAAACAGGACGAGGGGTCTTATCGTGTGTTGATAATTTGAGAGAAGTTGCGGATTGATCGATCTGTGATTGAACATCATTTTTAATTTAAACACTATCCGGGTTGGCTGGAGTTGATGCATTGAGGTTCTCATCGAATTGCTCAGGTAGTGCTCTGAGGCATTCGAAGGAGAGTTGGTGTTGATGAGTCAAGACTTGGATGGTACACAGAAAGGACTAATCACTGCAGTCATGACAAGGACGGTCTCATTGTTGGACCTGCGGGGTCTTTCGCATGATGGACCCCAGTAACCGGGGTGAAGGTGCAAAAATAAATTATTAGAGAACATTGTCAAATCTGGATTTTCCATTGGAAATACAATTATGTTTCCACTAAAGGATGTCTGGTGAGGTATGCTTGGGTCATGGAATCTCGAGCACACAGCGGGTTGTTATTGCAATAATTTTTTGGCAGTTTATCGGACGGTCCTCCATTCCTGTCGAGGCGACTGTATTTGTACCTGACTGTACTTTTGTACCTGGCCAGCTAGATTGTTAGAGTTGGGATTAGTGATAGATATGTGTACTCATACACCGTTGCTGTCAATGGATTATATAGATCTGCCAATACGTGACTTTCAAAATGACATCATCCGCCCATAAATGCTCGGCGAGCATGCACAGAAATCCCCAGCAAAGAAGTCCATCTGGGCAGCCTGGACATGGACCATATGTGCTGAAGAAGCTGAAAATACTTGGAAACTTCCCTGTGAGAAAGGGGTATGCATCTGCACAACAAAAGATTTGGAGAACTTCCTAATCAACTCGTCCAAAAAATTGAAATCTTGCAGTTTGTATTGCAAATGCTCCTGATAATATGGGCCTGTGAAAGGTCTGAGGGTTCGTCGATGGGCGCCTTCTAACCAAACCTTTGTGCTTCTTAACGTCAGTGGGGAATTCATATCTGGGGCTTGTCGAAGCACAGGTAAGTTTAAAATGATGATTCTACCGTTAATCACATTTGGGAGGAGGGGGGACGGGGTGGGGGTGGGAATGGGAGTTGTATGGCTGTGAGTGTC
>CM068963.1:114713707-114743609 GCA_035128595.1 Eptatretus atami
TACGCTTGTTCATGTGTGTGTCTGCAACAATCCTTCCCACTGATTGGTTGGACAGCTGCCCTGACTCCACACACAATTGCAACTTTATACAAGGAAATACAAGGAAAACAGACACAGGTGGAGGCCATTCAGCCCATCATGCCTGCAAGAACACCATACTAATTTATCAACACAAGATCCAAAGCAGAAAATGCAATTTTTTTTAATCTATTTTTTTTAAGGTTTTGTAGTTTTTGTATCTCCCCCCCCCCCCCCCCTCTAAGGGAGGGGCATGGGCTTGGTTAAAAACACACATCAACCGCACAACACCCGTTGACGAGACCCCCACCAACAGCACTCCGTACACATGCACACCTTGACGAGACCCCCACCAACAGCACTCCGTACACATGCACACCTTGACGAGACCCCCACCAACAGTACTCCATACACATGTACACAAAAGTATATATTAACCTCAGCACTCTTCCAGGCTAATATAAATATTAACACATTGCAACGAGATCCAAACTCACGACTTCTTGTCATGCCACTAACACCGAGCTATTTGTCAGTACTTTGATGTGTATTTGAGATGCTTCATGAAGAATACAATTAATTTACGATCATTTATTAACACAAATTTATTCACACAATTAGGCCACTCAAAATCACTTATTAAACAAGAAAAAGGCAAGAAAAAGAGATGATATAACCCTCACCAGGACTTCTTTTGCGTGGTGTTTGTGTACTGTGTGTTATGTAATTTAATAAAAGAACATAATTAGAACTGCCACTTTATAACTGCTGGCAGTGATGACCGGGTACCAAGACGTCTCGCTTTGTTGGACGGAGGAGTGTGTTATGTGTGCTTGAGGACTTTGGGTGGTGAGGTGGTTTGAAGACCGATTTCAATCTTACATCCGCCATATTGGTGCTCACTGCTATGTGAGGCCAAGACGCTGATGTATCCACATCCTTAGTTGGTGATGTATGTACAAGTTCTATAATACAAGATGTATGTATGTATGTACAAGATGGATGTATTATTAGTTGGTGATGTATATACAAGACAGGAGACAATGACAGGTGGGGAGGTTGTTTGAAGGCTTGGAGTGGGAGAGGATTGATGCCTCAGGGCTGAGAGGTCTGTGAGGACTTGGTTTTGAGAAGTGGCTGTTGAAGACTTGGGTGTGTGAGAGGAGTGCAAACGGAGTTGAGGGCTTGAAGTCACATTTTGCATTGCATGAAATTTCCACCGGTCTCTGCTGGTAAATAAAAACAAAAAACAAAAAAAAAACAATATATATATATATACTGTTACGAATTTGGAAATCGATCACACACAACATGCAGGTTCCTTTAGCTCAGTTATCTCATTAAGTACGTGTTCTATAGATAGCTCCCTTTCCATTGTTTAATGGGTAAATCTATATTACCCGCTGTAAATGTGCTGTGATCGTTTTAATAGTGAGGTCAGAACAACAAAGAAGAACCCTCCCGTCCCGTGATTCAACATTCAACAGCGTCCCGTGATTCAACAGCTGACTCAACAGCGTAAACAGGAATGGGGTTGGGACATTCGCAGAAAGCAACGTAAACAGCCCCACCCGCGGTTGCGGGGCGGTGCACGAGGCCGAATAAGTCACGCCAGAAGCGAGCGGGGCTGAGAGGGATAAGGAGGAGACCCTCTGCTCGGCCGGGTGGGTTCTGGTTAGTCTGGGTTAGTCTCCGGTGAGCCTTCGGGGTTCATCGGGCTCGTGTTCTGGTGGCTTTTGTTCTGCTTGGTGAGTTGGTTGTGCTGCTCGTGGCCTCATCTTGGTTCGGCTGGCTCTTCTTGGTGCGTGGAGCTCTTCGCGGTCTCTGCTTGGTCCCGGTTTGGTGCGACTTCTTGCCTCATCTTGGTCGGTGGTTCTTCGGGGAAGCGACGCATCGGGTCGGGAAGGATCGGCACCTCGTCTCACCAGCACGTGGTCCGGAGCGCGAGGGATCCCTCGGAGCTCGGAAAGGATTGCGGCTCGCGGTGATTGGATCCAGCTCGCCCACGCTGGTGCTCGGTCCGAACAGCTTGAAGACCACACGAGTGTAAAGGTCCGAGGCAGACCCTGGGCTTCAGCTCATCTGTCCTCCAAGCTGAAGTCCGCATTAAAGGCATCATCCACCATTTCTGGGGTGTGTGTGTGCGTATGTGTGTCCGTGGGCCCATCTAACAAGTAGAAAACTGTTAGGTGCTTTGTTCGCTGTATATACTTGCATTTATTGTATTAGGTATAGTTCTGCTCTTCTGTGTTCCTAGTTCCCCATTATTACTGTAAAAATAAACCCCAATTGTTGAATGTATCAGCTCGTTTTGTGTTTCTTTCATGGCTCGACATGACGCGTGTTTGAGGATTAGTGTTCGTAACTTGTTCATTGGTCCGGCCCGACTTTGGTAATTCCGCTCGTTACGCCGGATCCGAGTCGGCGATAGCGACTCAATTCGGACAAAGTCGGCCGAGGGTGAACTTCCCGTAGTCGGACCACGTGGTACTTAGGTAAATTGAAAAGTTGGCAATCGACCCTACCCACCTGGTCTATCCATTGGCGAACTTCGGTCCAGGCAGACCCGTCCGCTCCGGACTTATCCGGGGTGATGACCTTTACATTCCGGCGATTGGTCGAGCCGGCTCGCTGCTCCATCTTGCGGTCGTGCTCACGGTCGACCCCCGGCCCCATAACAATTATATATATATACATATACAGTCATCCCCGCTATATCGCGGTTCACCTATCGCGCCCCCGGTTCATCGTGGGTTTTCCTGGAACCTAACTAATTTTTTATGCAGATTCCCCGGTATAACCGGTAATAATATATAAAATATAAATTATTTAAGCAATAAATTATAACGCGTGGCGCTCGACCAGTCACACAACGCATGAGACAAAGTTTCGCTTGTGAACTTTGAATATTTTCTACGTTTTTTTCTCCAAGCCCCACGATGCCGCCAAATGCCCTTGCACCTTCTAAGGCTTCTGGCAAGGAACCGAAGCGCCAGAGGAAGGTCTGACGCTCCAGGAGAAGGTTAAGGTGCTCGATATGCTTCAGGAAGGAAAAAGGTTGCCGCCGTTGACGAGCACTGCTCATACCCAGCACCTCAAAACCGACCAGACCAGACGAGTCGATCTCCAGCACCTCAAACCAATCACTGCCAAACCGACCAGACCAGACGAGTCAATCTCAGGCAACCTCAAACCCAATCACTCCCAAACCGACCAGACCAGACGAGTCAATCTCCGGCACCTCGAACCCGATCACTGCCAAACCGACCAGACCAGATGAGTCGATTTTTGGGAGGCGTCCATTCATCGCGGATTTTCACTTAGGTTTGGAACGTAACCACGCGATAAACGGGGGATTACTGTATATATATATATATATATATTATATATATATATATATATATATATATATATAGTTACGGAAATGGCCCTTAGTATGCTACTAAATATAGGATTAGCCCAGATCCCCCATTAAATGCATGTTTGCCAGGCTGTCGGTAAAATGGACGTTACATGAGTGTCGGGAGGTGGAAGAGGCTGTTTATTGTTCGTGCGGTGGTGGTGTACCGAGAGCTTCCTCTTCTTCCTTTCCCTCTCCGGACGATAGGCTCTGCCCAGTCGGCTGAGAGGAGTGGCCTCGAGAAGGAAGTGAAACTAAGGGGAGGAGTTTGTCGGCTTCGAAAAGGGGCGCGCCCCGAAAAGAAAAAGTGGTAAAAAAAAAAACTGAGGAGGACGGCGTTGGGCTGGGGGCTGTGAGGCGAGGCCAGCGCCAGAAGGGAGGAGGTGAAACTGGAGAAGAACAAAAACTGCAGTCGGTTTTGAGGCGTGTAGGGGCTTCGAGGCGAGCGTGCGCCGGGAAGGCAAAAGAGAAACGACGGGTGTCGAGGCGCGATCTGCTGGAAGAGCAGTCGGGCTTCGAGGCGAGCAGAAAGAAGAAAAGACAGTGGTGATTCTGAGGGAGAGAAAACTGAACCTGAGGTTTAGGCGCAATCTGCTTTGAGAGACCTGGCTGCTGTGTGAGTCTGGAGTCGGCTTCGAGAGGAGGTGATCGACAGGTTCAACTGCGTCTAACGACAGAGCCTCTGACTGTCCCTACTCACCTTACGGCTGGACGACGTCTTGGAATCCCATGACCCAGCCTGCCGAAGCCCGCACCTCGATTTGGCCTTGTCTGGTGAACAGGCCAGGCCTGCACTTGTATGCTGACCTTGTGAGAAACCAGCTGAAACCCATTATCGACCTGACTGTCTGGTGCAGTCGACCTCTCAGGTCTGAACGCGCGGAGGCGCGTGCAACAAAGGAGGACGAGCGCCATCTTGCACGCGGCGTGCTCGAGCTTGGGGCTCGAATCCGTGACATCGCTTGTTACGAGCGACATTCGTGCTTTTGACACTTTCCTCTCGTCCATGAAACATCACCAAGTGCTCTCTCTTGTCTGCATGCTGTCTATGTCTTATCTGCATGTCGTTAAGGCTTATCTCGGTAGGGACCCCTCAAAACCCGTAATCCGTATCTCCCTAGTTAAGAACGGGTTATAGATTAATTAAAACATTGTCGTGAATATTTTGCTTGTGTTGTTTCCCCGATGTTCCCCAATAAATCTGGTTGATTCGTATGAAGTTGCCGCTTTGGATTAATTTGTGTCGCGTCGAGGAACGATCCGTCGATTGGTATATAAAACCAAATGGTTACAGACTGCAGAAAACGCTCGGCATCTGACAAAACCAGTCTGTAACCGGGGTCTATTTCCCCAATGGTATAGTCCAGGGGTACGTTGCATTGTGATGAAGATGAGTGACCCGAGGCCTGTGCCGAGCCAGCTGGCGTTATAACCCCGGAGACGGCGGTGGTGAGGTGGTCCGAATCTGTAACATTCGGCTGTTGAGAGTCGGTGCTGCCCCCCCCCCCACTCCCGGATCCGCAACAATATATATATATATGTATATATATGTATATATATATTTATATATTGTTTGCTTCCGGGCCGCAATAAATTATATTAGATTTTTGCATCTATTGGTGAAAGGAGAAGGTGGTGTGTGTGTGTGTGTGGTGTGTGGTGTGTGTGTTGTGTGTGTTGCTGGTTGATCTCTCCATATGGGTTTCAGAAGGTAGAACAGAGCCCTCAGGTCTAGAGGTATCCCCCTCCATAATGTGTGTGTGTGTGTGTGTGTTGTGTGTTGTGTGTGTGTTTTCACCACGGCAGCCATGAGCTAATTGTATTTATAGGTAATGGTACGAATCCGACTCTCATCCATGGAATTTCGCGTATTTCCTACATTCTCTTGATAGTGGGGGTCCGTGCATGGTAATTATTTCTTTTCATTTCAAATTGATTCAAAAGTTTGTTTTTGGTACCAATTTGACGGTAAGGTTCTATAGAACAATTCAGTTCGAGTGTCAAGCTGTCACATCAAAAATGGGTACTTGGGCTGGGGGTCATAACCCGACCCCCCCCCTCGCGGCCTATGCGATATATAATAATTGCTTTAACTTTTGATTCAATGAGTCGATCTAACATATGGGTACTTATGGACTCAGAATCAAGAGAAGCAACTTATATTTCAAGCAGATTGCCAATGACGCAGTCATTTTGCGGTGTTGACGCATATCCACAAAATAGAGCAAGATTACTCAGGTAAAATCTGTTTTTAATAACATGACAATTCTGCTTCGACTCAATGGTAAAGTGAAATTTTAAACATCTTATGACTTCTGCAATGTGGTTCTGGTACACATAACTGTTCTGACAATGCTTGAATAACTCCCTGAACAAAGTAATATGAAATTAGCAAATAAATCAGTTATATACACACACCAGTTGGCCAATTGTTGGCCAACTACTTCTCGCATTGACACTTGCAAAGACGTGTGCACTTCAACTTTGCCCTCGTGCACTTGCACCGAGAGCAGGCACTTGTACAGGTGCACTTCACACAGATTAAATACATCCTTGGCGAGGGCAGCGAGATCCAAATGGGAAGTAGCTTGCCGTCCTCTTCCCTCCATCCATGGTAGTGGGTTGTTGACAGCCATCATTGACATGTGCGCTGTTGTCAGATGCTAGCTTGGAGGACACTTCTTTTAATATGTTGACCCAAAGCATCACTTGTTGGGGAATTCTCTCCATGTGCCTATCTTCTGTGAGAACAACCTCATTTGGAGGAGGTCAACGTCGTTGTCCTCGTTTGGATCATTGGAGTAGAGCCTACAGACAAAGTTTGTTGCTGCTTCTCTCAGTCTTGGCGATGTTTGGAATAGAGTGTCGACAATAGTTGCGAATTCATCCATGAGGGACGGTACTTCTGCATCACCTTGGAGCAGTATTTCTTACCTTGACCTTAAAGGAAGACGTGCTGTCTGATCCGGCCATGGCTTTGCACATTGTCTACCCAGGTTGTGGCGATAGTGTTCAGGGCGATCATTCTTGTTGTCTTTCCGGCTTTGAAGGAGATCCAGATTTCTGCGGCAGGATCAGAGCCTTGATGTGATGGAAATTGCTCAGAAGGATTACCACAACATCTGTGTCTCCAGTATGGACCATCCCAAGTGACGATGTTTGGAGGACATGAGAAGATGTACTACAACACGAGTGTCAGCTTCCTTATGGTTACATTGATCCATTGTGGATCATTTCCAGCATGGTGTACTTGATCACCTGCAGTGATGTAGACATCCTTGTCATCGGGAACTGTTATTGTGTTATCTTTTTGACAGGAATGCGAACAGTTCCTTCTTTATCAACGTTTGCCAGAAACTTCTGCCAGTTTCCAGGGATTTTGGCAGTGCACATACACGCTGTCGGGTGCCTGTTCCTCGTTTTCCCTTGTACTCCTTTGATTGTGAGTGCACGATAGTCGTCCCATACAATGCTACTCGTATCGATCGTTTCAAGTCGTGGCGAACTCTTGGGCAGAATCCTTGTCGAAATATGAATCAAAGGTCTTGCCTTGGACATTTGTACCAGGAAGAGAGTGTATCAGTACTCCACCGTCAATAACAACAAAGTCGTAACCATCTGGTGCAGTTAGCTCCTCATCGCAGAAATAATACTGCTTTTACTGGTTTCCATGATGTATACAATCAAATCTTACCTAGTACAAGAGTTGAGGACCATTCTGACGATAATGCAGGTGGGTATGGTAAAGATTCATGACGAAAAAACTCCTCCAAATCACCTCCGCGGCTGTCCAGTGCTTACAGAAGCTTGTCCATAGAGCTCCGCATGACGTTTGAAGTGCTGCATTCTCGGTTTAGCTGCAGTCGTCTTCTGTGTTTTCTTCTTCATGAAACAACAGTAACTTGTTTGTTTGATAGGGGCTGTCAGAAGTGTGTCATTTGAGTCCAGCACATTCTTCCTAAAGTTGTCGTACTGCTCTTGTCCATAGACTCGAAATTACAGACAGATACAGCTGCGGTGACAGACTCGCATACCTTGTTGTCTAATGTAACCAGGTCTTCACTGTGCTCCTCAAAAGGACTCCCCTGCTCAGCAACAACTCTATCAGATGTTTGACATGGCATTGAAATCGGTGCTGAGAAGCATATCCTTCCTCATGATGAGGAGTTGTTCATCATCATCGTTGTCTTTACACCAGTAAAGTCCTCAATGACACGGCTGAGTTCCGGACCTGTCACGGTCCAGCGTTCCAGCATCTCGGGTTCTCTGTGAGACCAATAATGCCACCTACTCCTTTTACCTTTTGTTTGTTTGCTCATTGCTTGATCAATTGGTAAGGATGAGAAACGCCGATTGCTTCGAGTTATTGTCCAGTGTCCAATTTCAAACTCAACCTGAATGCTATCTGGGAGATCTTCCAAGTCTCGGATAAGGATTGAAACCCATCTGCATAATTCTAGTGATCGAGAGCAAAGAACAGAGGGACAAGCTTCTGCAGGGTAGGACCATGAGTTCGAACTTCTGTTCCGAGTGCTCGGATGAACATGAGAAGATCTGTTGGTACTTGTGTACGAGTAGCCAGAATTGGAACGTTGGGCTCTCTTGAGAAGTTAGCATGACCCATTCCTCAAGGGCCATCTCGGTTCCACTGTCCTTGTAGGCTCGTTTCAGAAGGGTGTCGAGTACCACAACAGTAACTTGATGAGCATATCTTGTTCTCATTGCATTGGACGCTTTCAGAAAAGATGTGGCTGCTGCTTCTGTCTTCACTAGCCCAGCTTCTTTGAGGCTTCAGGCCATCCAGACCCATGCAGAAGGTCTCCCATGGTGCTCCACAAAGCCATTTCAATGTGGAGTCCACCTAGAATAACCACAAACTTGTCTTCCCAAAGAGTTCGGGAAGGTCCACTGCATTTTTTTTGCAAGATCATGAGTGGTTGTCCACAAACATACAGGTATTTGGTGTGGGTTGAGGTGGTCAGTGGTTTTTTCACCAGCTCCATTCCATGTCGAATCATTTCTGGAGTGGCTGCTTTCTCATGGAATAGTGGCAGGAGGCTTCAATGCCTTCTTCAGGTTGTCCAACAGCATCTGATCGAGCAGCATGGAATGAAGACCACATTGTTGGTGGTCCTTTTCTGCATCAGAATCCTCATATAGAATGTCATGTACTGCAGTCATCATGCCTGTCCGTGCTTTCTCCTCATCGAATGTACTCGTTGCTACTGGATGCACATCCTTTACCGGAGTGGTGACAAGATTCCTACCCACAGGTGGTACAAACGTATATGAACGAGGTAGGATGGGTCCACTGCTGCCTGTTGCTGTTTTGTAAGAGGTGATTCGTAAACATGCTTGATCTAACCCAGGCTGCTGTGATAAAGGGAACTGAAAAATTGAAATCCCAGTTCCATGGAAGAAGAGCTGGCAGTGCGTGATGTAGGATTGTGATCCAAGTTATCCAGGGCTGCAACTGTGAAAATGTGCTGACGCAAGTTTGTAGGACAGACTATATCACCGTTATTCCTCGTTTGATCTGCAACACCTGTGCAAAGCTAACTTCAGTGGTGAGGATTTTCTTATATGACACGCTCAGAGCATATTTGTGTAGTAGTTCTACAAGCTTCTTACTTCTTGTTTGGAATGCAATTTGAGGCCAGAATACTGCAAGGGAGGCTCGCAACTCAAGTTCGCAGAAAGAGAATCATATTTACATAGCAACTTCACTCACAGAGAGGATCTTCCTGGAATTCTCTTGTTCGGATGATGATTTGGTCCTTCGAGGAGTTGGCGGAGAAATACTTCATACGCTGTGGAACAGATGATTGTTCGCAACCGTTGGGAAATGAACCTTCAAACTTGAATGGTGTGTCATGATCCAAAACAGCTTTACGGAGAATCGATGCTGCCATTAATAGTGTACGTGCTTCCTCATCTGGTGTTTGAGTTGCATCTGAAATGATCTTTCTAGCCGTTTTCGAACAAACAAGGAAAACTCGATTTGTACACCCTTCTCTTCCGTCAAATTCGGGAAGTGTTCAAGAACTGTTTCTTTTCGGCTGGTCCGGTTCACAGCTTTCTGGATTCCATGTATTCCAATCTCTCTGTCATCATATCTGTCAATCTTGCAAGGCAAAGAATCTGCGACCTCCAGAGACTTCTCCTTTTATGAATTGGAGCAATTCATTTTCTGTTGTGCTTCAGGTTTTCCCTATCAGTGTCTTGTTTACAAAGTGCAACGTAACGGCGGTTGAACTGTGTGTAGCAATTCCTGTGATACTTTGCTTCGATGGCTACCAGATCACCTTCTGCCATGAGTGCCACGACACGGTCTTCTCCAGTGCAACTGCCTTGTTGTGTATCTGTGGGGTGAGTTTGACCTTCTGGAAAGAATGGTCTGTTGCATTGTTCATCACCACAGAAAGAGACACAGAGTACGATTTACCGCTGTGCTGGTCCGTAGGGATCTCTTTCTTGCTGGAGGCAGTCCTTCATAATGACGCTTTTTTGCATGGTCAAGTGCAGATGTCCTATAAAGCTGACGACAGGATTGTGCCAGGATGCACGATTCTTGTGCATGGACTCTGCATCTGGAATTTCTACGTCTGGGTGTGGAGCAGTACCAATTGCTCTGAATTGACTTACAAGGCTGGTGATTTCTGTGTCGGCTCCCTCTCTACGACTAGCCACGGGATTCGCAGAGGGCAAACAAACTCTTCCTCTGTTTGCTTTTGGCATAGCATGCACAAATGCCAACTCGTTGTCCCTGCCATCTCAGAAAATATTCTGGAAAAAACAGCAAGAAAAATACAATAGATTTTTTCGGACTGGAGTGGTGTATCTGTGAGTTATTATCCCCCCCCCCTTTTAACTAATTTCGGGGAAAATATGTTTTTAAGCATGTTGTCATTTTTTCTTATTATAGAGCCAATGTCAAACGTCTGTCGGCGTTCTAATACAACATGAGGTTTTTAAAGTCTAATTTTAAATGCGGTTTTATTGAAAATCCCCCCCCCCCCACTACTCCCTCCACCCCCAAATTATCGCAGTGCTTGACACTCGAACCAAAATCGTTCTATAGACCCTACTCAATTTAGCAGTAAAACTGAAACTTTTGCATCAATTTGAAATGACTGAGTGTCCAGGCACCCCACTATGAGTCTGAATTTCATTCAGGAACAGAACAGTGATGGTTAACTCTTTTTTGAAACCGCTACTGTTTCTTGTAAATGCTGAAAATTATGTTTAAATTCCCATCCAGCCATTCCTTATCAACCGTTTTGTCTAAAAGACTATTTGAATTCCATATTTTGTGATGGCAATAGCAGGTTTATAGTGTCTGGAGAGCAGAACCCAGTTAGTGTAAACACACACACACAGCACATGTGTGAAAGGCCTCATTTAGCATTCATACATCATTTTGAAGGTGGTGCATTATTTCACCATTTAGATCCATATTACACGTGCTTTCCTTTACCTTTGGAATATTAATGGATGTGACGCAGTTGCAACCACGAGAAGGGAACAGTCGTGGCTTCTCTGAAAATACAAATCAAACTCGAAAGCACCTCAAAATGCAAAGCCCGTCCGCGTCCACCAACTTTCGTTCGAATCCGTCCACAACTTTTTGAGATATCCTGTACACAAACAGACAGAAAGGGGTGAAAACATAACCTCCTTCACCTTCAGTGGTGGAGGTAATGAAACGTTTCGTTTTTTAAACTATCCTCTATAACTTCAAAACCATGAAATCTAGTAGCCCTAAACTTTGCTTGCATAATAAGGGAACTCCAAGGTAGTGCATCAGTGAAAATTGGGTGTTTGGGTTAATTTAAACATCCCTTTTGAAGATAATTAACGGCCTTATTTAATTATCCCCTATCAAGCCTTATCCTTGGTCCACCTCGCTGTCCCTCGCTGAAGTCTTAATTTGCCCTTGTTTTTTGGCCTGCTCAACAATACCCTGACTTGGAATAGGCCGCAATGGTTTCTTAACGATAGTGGTTTTTTTTTTTTCACTTTCCTCACTCATATTATTAAATGCCTGATCATCATATCTAGGAATCGCTGGAAACGTTGCAATGGTTATAAACGCCAGCGTTTGTGGCTTTATTTCATTTCCGCACATGCCATAACCTCACAAATGTCTTTATCTCAACCAAATTTCAAAATGTAAACATCCTTGTTGACTTCAGCAGCAGTTCCGACTGCGAAAAAAAAGTGTTCATTTGTCCAATTCGGACATTGTTTTGGCGTCTCCGGGAGATGTTGAACATGACGGATCTTTGCTTGCCAACCATTTTGTTGGAGTGCTTAAGCCACTTGGTGAGCACTTTACAGTAGTCACACTGTCACCTTGTATATCGATCAACTTCAACAAAGTTCAGGGCCCATTCGCTTGTGTTGGCCCCACGTTGTTCTGCAGTGCAGCGGACGGTGTCTGGTTCATTGAAAATGTGCAATTTTATTTCACACTATGTTTTTCCTTTTTGTACAATCTTTCATTATACGACCCATCACTTTGGCATAGATAAATACATATAAAAATTAAACGTTTTGTTTTGTGGAGTGCTTGGTGAAGCTAATAATGGATGAAATCAACGGAACGTGAAGAAGATGATATTTCAGGTGCTATCCCTTTGTCTGAGCAAAAGAGAAGACTAAGAGCTCTCACGAAGGTTCCAAACCTCAGCTTCTCCTTTCTTCCGAGTACCCATAGCCATCAGCATACCGAATCAACAATTTGTGAATTACCTCCATCACTGAAGGTGGATGGAGGTTTTGTTTTCACCCCTGTTTGTTTGTCTGAACAGGATGTCTCAAAAAGTTATGGACAGATTCGGATGAAATGTGTTGGACAGGTTGGGTGTGTGACAAGGACGAACTGATTAGATTTGGATGAAGATCTGGATAAGACAATATTTAAAAATTATTTTTAAGTGATTCTTCACCATTGAGAGATGGGGTCAAAAACTACATATAGCACCATATCTCAATAAGTTATGGACGGGTTCGGACAAAACTTGGTGTACAAGTTGGGTAGGTGACAGAATAAGGAGCTTTAATTTTGGTTGAGGTCCAGTTGCAGATCCGGCCTATAAATGGGGTACAAAACGTAAACTGTTCATCCTGGAGGAGGTGTGCACTCAACCGAGTGCCATTCTAGTTTGTCCACTGTTCTACCTGTCTGCTGATGCAAATCGACACTCGCCTTCACCAGTAAGACGAGTTATTCATTCTCACAATGTACACACTCTGGCAGGACGGCCCAGCCACCCTAGAGATTTGCGCACTCGTCTCTGAGCTGTCTACCCTGGGTTTGAATCCCGACCCAGCTCTAAACTGTCAACCTCGTGTCTTGCAGGCAGGGCAAGGAATCGTATGTGCCATCCTTTGGAGGGGTGTCAAGCTGGGTGTCCCATCTGCGAGCATTAGTTGGTGGATGTTAAAGCTCCCACGATGCCCTTTGTGAGGCGTATGGGAGTTATTGCCTGCACCCTAAACAAATCACTAATTCTTGCCCAAATTGGCTCCAGTCAAACGTAAGCCAGTTCGTGAATGACTTGAGCCATAAACTCCCTCTCTGTGAAGTGCAAATCAGACAGTTTTTTATCGTCGGGTAGAACTGGAACCTCGACCAGGCAGCTCGAAGGTAAGTGAACCATTTTACCTTTGCACCATCCAGTGGGATGTCTTTGCACCATTCAATGTCTGATTCAAAATTCTGTTCCAACTGTAATGAAATCATATGGAGTTCTGTCTGTCAACTTCCAGGAGCATTAATGTCAATTTGGTTATCAATGAAAACTCGATTATAAACGTTTTAAAGACAGACTGGCATTGTTCGATAACCCGTGCTCTGTTGGCAAACTGATTAATAACGTGATTATGATACCACTTGAAAGTTTGAACAAGCTCCACATTCCCTTATAACTCCAGTAATGCTTTTAAAGCTGGACAGAATGAGGTCACAACTCACGGTGAACCATTTCTTGCACACCACGTATGTAGTAATGTTTGTAATTTAGGAAGGTAACAAATATGGGTAAACAGAATGTAATTTATGAACCTGGTAATTCGTTGAACGTTGGAATGGCTTTTCTAGAACAGTGTTCATTTGCTAATGGCAGCAGCACAATATCTCATTTGTGTTTGTTTTTTGAGTGCATACTCGTTCTTGCATGTTCAGCTGTCACTGACTCGGTACCGAGGATGTCAAAATGGTATAATTCCAAATGGCTGGAGCTGTATGAACTGGTGTTCTCAAAAGTATGGACCATCTTATTGAAAATGTTTATTGTCACCTGTCCCTCCGACTGTCGGAGTCCTTCTGTCCGACAAGGTTGGGGACGGAGGACATTTAAAATGAGCTCCATCTGATCGACCGACCGATTAGTGGGGCGGCTTAGCCCAAATATTCAAAAGAATTGTGCATTTTGTGATACAAGCACCAAACTTTGCACAAATGTGACATTAATATGTTGCGAACATTTTCAGATATTGGGCCACTTGAAATTCTCTCTTTATGTCCGCCCTATTGGATTTCAAAATGGCGCCACTTGAAATCTACATTTGCTATTATCTCTGGACGTAATGCAGCTATTGACTGATTCTGGTATCTAATGTATGTTTTTGGGGCAAGGAATCCAATGGTACCATTTTCAACTTAATATTATCTTCACAGTCTGTTATATAATTTATATAACAGCTGAACTTCCACTCCAAGAAGCCAGAGCATAGGTCAGCAACAGCTGCTCCATCAAGAATGACCGTGAACTCTTCGCACGCCTGTACATTGGCTGCCAGACGAGGGATGGAAACCTTGAGGAGTTCTTTGTCACAAGAATCAGGCATGTCCTCCTGCATTGTCTGATGGTGGAAGCCTCTGCACTGGTACCAAGAGTGATCTCCTCACAGCTTGGAAGAAGTCTCCGACGCAAAGACAGAGTCTCCTGTCACGACCTGTATTGTGCTTGATGGAGCAGCCATCGCCAGATGCTGAAGCCGGCTGCATCAAAGACCTTTGAAGAGTATGCACAACAGATCTTCATCCCATATATGTCCACGAAGCTGCAAACAGTGTCACGCCTTGACTGGTCTGGATACTTACTTGCTGATTCACTGAAAGGTAGTACACGTGCAAAGCGGGGACAAGGTGTGCGGAGATGTGGGTGGCTGCCGCAGCCATACAGGAAACTGGCAGAACTTCCTACGAGTGGACAGCAACAAGACCGAGCTGTTCAGGTTCCTCTCAGCAGCTTCATGGAATGGTTTGACCAGGAGGACAAGCAACTCGTCATTACTGATGGAGAGGCAGTGCTCAGCAAGCCACTACTGCCAGATCTGACCTCACTCGCCCATGTAACCATGAAGAAGCTGACAGTCGGATGTTGCTGCATGCATCTCACGCAGTCCAGCATGGACACATGCAATACTCATCCGGACTGTAGACACCAATTTTGTGGCTGGCAGTGTCCCTGGCACAGGAGTTGCAACCAGAAGACAAACTGTGGCTGGCATTCGGAACAGGCCAGAGTTTCCGATACTAGCGCAACACGAAATAGCAGCTGGATTGGGACGAGAGAAGGCTCGTGCACTGCCAATGTTCACCGCTCTAACTGGATGCGACACTGTGTCTAGTTTTCATAGACATGGCAAGAAGACTGCGTGGGTAGTCTGGACGGTACTGCAAGAACTCACTGAGGCGCTGCTGCTGCTGTCCTCTGCACCTCGTGACATACCAGACGATGCAATGCGCATCATCGAGAGGTTCGTGATCCTGTTGTATGATCGAACCAGCAAATGCACAGACATTGACAAGGCCAGGAGGAAACCTTCGCAAGGAAGAACAATGTGCAGCTCATCCCTCCAACGAAGGCAGCTCTGGAGGAACATGTCAAGAGGGCAGTGTATCAAGGTGGACATGTGTGGGGTCAGATACTGCTGCCAGCACCAGAGCCCTCCAACCAACTGAGGTTGGTCAAGGACTGGAGAAGGACAGTACAACACTTACTGGACCAGGCTAACTGAGGCAGCTCACAGCTGCATTGAGCTGGTTTCTTGCAAGTGCAAGAAAGGGTGTGTGAGGCGCTGCAAGTGCAAAAAGGCTGCCCTTCAGTGCACAGCCCTCTGTGTGTGTGAAGGGACTGCACATGACGAGATGAGTCAACAACATACATGTACTTGTGGCAATGCTGAACTTGTTAACATGACTGTTTATGTACACGTATCTTCAGTACCGGTATATACCTAGCCTCAGATACTAGACCATGTAGCATGTCAGTATTATACTAAGACATTTACAGAACTAAGACATTCTTTTCAAAGTATTGTGTTGAATCCAATATTTGCCTTGATAATTTCCAAATAAAATTATATAACAGACTGTGATAGATAATATTAAGTTGAAAATGGTACCATTGGATTCTTGCCCCCAAAAACATACATTTAGATACCAGAATCAAGTCAATAGCTGCATTACGTCCAGAGATAATAGCAAATGTAGATTTCAAGTGGCGGCCATTTTGAAATCCAATATGGCGGACATAAAGAGAGAATTTCAAGTGGCCAATATCTGAAAATGTTCGCAACATTATTAATGTACATTTGTGCCAAATTTGGTGCTTGTATCACAAAATGCACAACAGGTTTGCTATGCTGCTACACTAGATCATCTATCTGTCCGTGTACTTTTGTGAATGTGATATTTCAAAAAACTGTTGAACGTTTAGCTTTCATATTGCACAGATCTACTCCTCGTGGCGTTATCTCGACCCAATTAGATCACGGCTGTGATTGGCTGAATTATGTAGCCATGGTAACCATCTCAGTGACTTGGTTTGTGCACGCGATATTTCAAAAACTGTTCAAGATGTCACTTCCATGTTGCACACTTCTATACCTCCGGAATGAGGTCACAACTCCCACGGTCACCGACAAAAGGCGGGAGACCGAGAGTATCAGCTCCTTGTTAGTTTTCTTTCCTGTGTTTATGTAATTGATTGTTTGTTTCTTCTTTTATTTCAACAAAGCCAGTCGCTGAGACACCAGCAATGGAGCTCCTGTCGTACCTCGCATTGTATCATCATATAATATCAAGGTCGGTGGACCGGCTCGACGATGCACGCAGTGTCCTTTAAATCCATAGCAACCGCATTTCATTAAAATAGGCTTTTTTAACAGACACACAATCCCTCCTGACGATGCTGGTATGTCACTATTTTTGTTGTTGGTTGTGGCCATTTTGTTGACTTGCTTTAGTTTGTTTATGCATCGGTGACGCCCTTCTGAGATTTACCTCCGTCACTGAAGGAGGGCACGGATGTTATGGTTTCACCTGTCTGTCTGCCTGTGAGCACGATATCTCAAAAAAGTTGTGCACGGATTCGAACGAAGGTTGGTGGACAGGTTGGGTGTGTGACGAGGATGAATTGGTTCGATTTTGGTGAAGATTTGAATGAGAATTTTTTTTTTGTCAGTGATTCTTCACCATTGAGAGATGGGCCAAAAACTATATGTACCATGATATTTCAAAAAGTTTTAGATGGATTATGACAACTTGGTGGATGAGTTGGTTAGATGAGAAGAACAAGCGATTCGACGTAGATTGCGGTACGGATCGATCCGGTCTATCAGTGGGATACAAAACATAAACTGTGCAGTCTGGCAGAGGTATGCGCTCTACCGAGTGCTGATATTGTGAGTATTAGAATTTATCGTTTCTGCTTGCCCTGAGCATTACTCAAATGTGGCATGGTGTATGGTTTGTACATGTGCTATATTTGTAGTCACAGTCACTCTATAGCACTTTGTCCAAGTAATAGTGCAGTTCCATTTTTATGGTGAACTCTGACAGGTGCTTTTTGTGCCTCAGGTGTACTCAGTGCTTCTGCCTATTGCCGCTTGACAAGTCGCTTGGCACGATAACTCACCGACTCGTCATCGAAGGACACCGTGGAATTTTTAACGTCCACCAGCAGTCACCAATGCTGACGGACGGGACGCCCAAGTTTAACGTCCATCCGAGGAATGGGTGCACTCCATGTAACAGCCGGTCTGCAAAGCGCCAGTTCATAGTCAGGATAGAAATCAAATCCAGACTTGACCGTTCCAAGGTAGGTCACCTGTTGGACCACTAAACGCAGTGTCCGTAATCTCACAGATGTTATATTTTGTGATAACACAAAGCCAGAGGCATGCAGGACGTTTAGAAGTTTCGTTCTCCTGACATTCGGACACTCATGTGCTCCTCCTGACATTGCCACATCGACGTCATGTCTGAGCACAGATTTCATGTCTTCATAAGTCTTCTGAACGTTCATACCAATTGTCAATGTGCTGTACTTAATTCCTGTCGGAAGCTCTGACATGGATAGTGAAAGCAATGGTGTCTTAACTTAATTCCTCACGAGTATTTCCCATCCTCGTGATTTGTGTTTTGTAGTAAGAATCGGAGCTTGTGAGGGTCTCACCATTCGCTGGTCCCGATTCTCCACGCATGTACGGTCGCAATGGGACAGATTCGAGTTATGCCTCGGCCTGTACGCGAGTTAACATGATGTACATTACAATGGGACAGTATCCGAGTTATGCCTCAGCCTGTACACCGAGTTAACATGATGTACATTACAATGGGACAGTATCCGAGTTATGCCTCAGCCTGTACGCGAGTTAACATGATGTACATTACAATGGGACAGTATCCGAGTTATGCCTCAGCCTGTACGCGAGTTAACATGATGTACATTACAATGGGACACTATCCGAGTTATCGCCTCAGCCTGTACAGCGAGTTAACATGATGTACATTTACAATGGGACAGTATCCGAGTTATCCTGCAGCCTGTACGCGAGTTAACATGATGTACATTACAATGGGACATATCCGAGTTACGCCTCGGCCTGTACTCCAGTTCCCTACGATGTACATTACAATGGGAACAGTATCCGAGTTACGCCTCAGCCTGTACGCGAGTTAACATGATGTACATTACAATGGGACAGTATCCGAGTTATGCCTCAGCCTGTAACGCGAGTTAACATGATGTACATTACAATGGGACAGTATCCGAGTTATGCCTCAGCCTGTACGCGAGTTAACATGATGTACATTACAATGGGACAGTATCCGAGTTACGCCTTGGCCTGTACGTGAGTTAACATGATGTACATTACAATGGGACAGTATCCGAGTTACGCCTCGGCCTGTACTCCAGTTCCCACACGATGTACATTACAATGGGACAGTATCCGAGTTATGCCTCGGCCTGTACTCCAGTTCCCAACATGATGTACATTACAATGGGACAGTATCCGAGTTATGCCTCGGCCTGTACTGCCAGTTCCCACGATGTACATTACAATGGAGTCAGTATCCGAGTTAATGTCACTATCGCCGAGTTAGCGGTGGGGGGGGGGTGAGTGCAAGAGGGTGGTTGTGTTTACTGTGGCGTATCGGGGTAGATTACTCGGCCTGTACTCCAGTTCCCGACGATGTACATTACAATGGGACAGTATCCGAGTATGCCTGCGGCCTGTACTAGTTAACATGATACATTCAATGGGACAGTAGGACCGTTAGTTATGCCTCCGGTTCTGTATTCTTCCAGTTCCATTTACGATGTCATCTTACAATGGGACAGTATCCGAGTTATGCCTCGGCCTGTTACTCCAGTTCCCCACGATGTACATTACGATGGGACAGTATCCGAGTATGCCTCGGCTCTGTAGATTGGGCCGAGTTAATCATGTAATGTCACATTTACAATGGGACAGTATCCGAGTTAGCGCCTCGGCCTGACTACTCAGCCCACGATTGTACATTACAATGGGACAGTATCCGAGTTACGCCTCGGCCTGTACGTGAGTTAACATGATGTACATTACAATGGGACAGTATCCGAGTTATGCCTCGGCCTGTACTGTTCCAGTTACCACACGTTGTAGCATGTGACAGTTGATGGGGACAGTATCCGAGTTTAGCCTCGGTCCTGTATCTTGAGTTAACATGATTCATTACGAATGGGCATTCGAGTTGTGCGCTCGGCCTGTTACTCCAGTTCCTTCGATGTGTACACTTACAATGGGACAGTATCCGAGTTATGCCTCGGCTTGTACTTGGTCAGTTCCATCTGATGTTATTCAGTTGTACGATGGGACAGTTATCTCGAGTTACTCTCGGCATCTGATGATGTGACATCGAACAGTATCCGAGTTACGCCTCGGCCTGTACTCCAGTTCCCACGAGGTACATTACAATGGGACAGTATCCGAGTTAGCCTCGGCCTGTACTCAATTCCCATGATGTACATTACAATGGGACAGTATCCGAGTTATGCCTCGGCCTGTATCCAGTTCAACGATGTACATACAATGGGACAGTATCCGAGTTATGCCTCGGCCTGTACTCCAGTCACCATGATGTACATTACAATGGGACAGTATCCGAGTTATGCCTCGGCCTGTACTCCGAGTTAACATGATGTACATTACAATGGGACAGTATCCGAGTTATGCCTCGGCCTGTATCCAGTTCCCACGATGTACATTACAATGGGACAGTATCCGAGTTATGCCTCGCCTGTACTCTATCAGTCCATGATGTACATTACAATGGGACAGTACCGAGTTATGCCTCGGCCTGTACTGCAGTTCCATGATGTACATTACAATGGGACAGTATCCGAGTTACGCCTCGGCCTGTATTCGAGTTAACATGATGTACATTACAATGGGCAGTATCCGAGTTACGCCTCGGCCTGTACTCCAGTTCCACGATGTACATTACAATGGGCAGTATCCGAGTTATCCCGGCCTGTACTCGAGTTAACATGATGTACATTACAATGGGACAGTATCCGAGTTAGCTCGGCCTGTACTCGAGTTAACATGATGCATTACAATGGACAGTATCCGAGTTATGCTCGGCCTGTACTCGAGTTAACATGATGTACATTACAATGGGACAGTATCCGAGTTATGCTCGGCCTGTACTCGAGTTAACATGATGTACATTACAATGGGACAGTATCCGAGTTATGCTCGGCCTGTACTCCAGTTCCCACGATGTACATTACAATGGGACAGTATCCGAGTTATGCTCGGCCTGTACTCGAGTTAACATGATGTACATTACAATGGGACAGTATCCGAGTTATGCCTCGGCCTGTACTAGTACATGATGTACATTACAATGGGACAGTATCCGAGTTAGCCTCGGCCTGTACTAGTTACATGATGTACATTACAATGGGACAGTATCCGAGTTAGCCTCGGCCTGTACTGAGTTACATGATGTACATTACAATGGGACAGTATCCGAGTTACGCCTCGGCCTGTACTTGAGTTAACATGATGTACATTACAATGGGACAGTATCCGAGTTATGCCTCGCCTGTACTCCAGTTCCCATGATGTACATTACAATGGGAAAGTATCCGAGTTAGCCTCGGCCTGTACTCCAGTTACATGATGTACATACAATGGGACAGTATCCGAGTTAGTCTCGGCCTGTATCCAGTTCCATGATGTACATCCAATGGGACAGTATCCGAGTTAGCCTCGGCCTGTACTCGAGTTAACATGATGTACATTACAATGGGACAGTATCCGAGTTACCCTCGGCCTGTACTCAGTTAACATGATACATCACAATGGGACAGTATCCGAGTTATGCTCGGCCTGTACTCCAGTCCCACGATGTACATCCAATGGGACAGTATCCGAGTTATGCCTCGGCCTGTACTCCAGTTCCCATGATGTACATCCAATGGGACAGTATCCGAGTTATGCCTCGGCCTGTACTCCAGTTCCCATGAGTACATACAATGGGACAGTATCGAGTTATGCCTCGGCCTGTACTCTAGTCAACATGATGTAATTACATTGGCAGTATCCGAGTTATCCTCGGCCTGTACTCAGTTAACATGATGTACATCAATGGGACAGTATCCGAGTTATGCCCGGCCTGTACTCCAGTTCCCACGATGTACATCCAATGGGACAGTATCCGAGTTATGCCTCGGCCTGTACTCGAGTTAACATGATGTACATTCAATGGGACAGTATCCGAGTTAGCCTGCCTGTACTCGAGTTAACATGATGTACATTACAATGGACAGTATCCGAGTTATGCCTCGGCCTTATCGCTAGTCAACATGATGTACATTACAATGACAGATCCGAGTTATGCCTCGGCCTGTACTCCAGTTCCCATGATGTACATTAAATGGGACAGTATCCGAGTTATGACTCGGCCTGTACTCGAGTTACATGATGTACATTACAATGGGACAGTATCCGAGTTATGCTGGGCCGGTACTCGAGTTAACATGATGTACATTACAATGGGACAGTATCCGAGTTACGCCTCGGCCTGTACTCGAGCTAACATGATGTACATTACAATGGGACAGTATCCGAGTTATGCCCGCCTGTACTCAGTTCCATGATGTACATCCAATGGGACAGTATCCGATTATGCCTCGGCCTGTACTCGAGTTAACATGATGTACATTACAATGGGACAGTATCCGAGTTATGCCTCGGCCTGTACTCCTTTCCAATGATGTACATTACAATGGGACAGTATCCGAGTTATGCCTCGGCCTGTACTCCAGTTCCATGATGTACATTACAATGGGACAGTATCCGAGTTATGCCTCGGCCTGTACTCGAGTTAACATGATGTACATTACAATGGGACAGTATCCGAGTTATGCCTCAGCCTGTACTCGAGTTAACATGATGTACATTACAATGGGACAATCCGAGTTATGCCTCGGCCTGTAATCCCAGTTCCATGATGTACATTACAATGGGACAGTATCCGAGTTATGCCTCGGCCTGTATTCCAGTTCCCATGATGTACATTACAATGGGACAGTGTGCGAGTTATACCTTTCGTTTTATACGGACCATCTTAATGGGTCCATGCCTAAGTACCACTCAATAAGTCTGTGCAAATACAGAATTATCTCTGCAACTTGATTGAAATAACATCGTATGTCAATTTGTCAAGTTTTCTTTGCAAAACATGCCCCGTCAAACAATTTAACTTCTGAACGCTCTGATTAATGGACCAAATTATAACCCGAAGTGCAATAGTTCTGAGCCCATCTTGTTTGACATCAGACTGTGAGAGCAGATGGCTGGTCATGATCCAGAACGTGACCTTGGGCCTCCTTAATTGCGTGTACCGGCTCATGAGAGAGTTGTTAATCGCAGAATAATGACAAATCGCAGCATCTGCAGTCCCACCACCACCTCCACTGTGAATCAAGGCCTTCCTTGGGCCTACCGTGGAAATGTGTTGGACATGTCGGTAAGCCTTCAACTGAAAATACATTTTTGAAAGTATCGCAAAAAGCTCCGAATATCTTCCTAATATGTTTAGCTTCGCCGATTTTATACACGTTCGACATTTTTGCTGGAAATCACTCTGTTTCCTTTTCTTTATATACAGTATATATATATATATATATGATGAAAGTAATGCAATTTATTTGGTTCTGAGCAGGCCTCTAGGCTTTCAGGCTTGTGTAAGGCCTGCTGGAGGTTGCTATGACAACAGTTGCCTCATGCCAGAAGAAGCAGAAGGAATATTGATGGGTTGCGACTTTCCGGGTCACAGGACCTACCTTTTCCATGTGTATGTCCTTGGCATTGATCGAAGGTCACTCAAGTGGATAAAACCTAATTCGCAAGATTGATCGGATCGTAAGGAGCTTGTTGTTTTGTGGTTTTATTCTTTCAAACTTGGGCAGCAGCACTTTCATGCTCAGGCTCGAGTATTATGACGGATTTCACTAAGATTACCCCGAATTACCCACAGTCCCACTTCTGGCATCTCTGCATTTGGTGTGAGGTTGCTCACCTTGACAACTCCGGTACTTGTGTTCAGTGAAATTGGCTCCAGTGAAACGAGCATTCAGGGTTGTTATTTGCTTTGAGCAGTGTAGATCTCAATGTTGCATCAAAGTACAGATTGAAGAGACTTTTAAAGATCATGAGATCGAATGTAATATAAATACATTTTCTCTTCCTTGGAGATCCTTAAAGAAGTGAAATAAATTCGATTGTCCTCGAGCCCACCAGAGAGCAGAGTAGTCGCATTGATGTGCTGATGTGGGAAGACTCCGCGGTTAGACGATGAGATCCATTCTTCATCACAATGGCTCCTTTATGACTTTGATTCCATCTTCACTCCCTTGTAGTTTGTTTGGAGCTCCAGTTGTTGCTTATCAATGCACGGTGACACTGTGCCTCCTCTGATGTCTTCCTTTTAGTTTGCGCATTTCATCATCGTGGAAAATCTAGGACCACAAGTACAACAACAAAGGTGCTTCATTGATCGCTCTGTGGTGGTTCATCAATCACCGTGGTGCTTCCATTAGGACACTGCCTTCTCCTCCACCTCTGCTTTCTCCTCCACCTCTGCCTTTCATCAGGGTACTACTTCTTCTTTTGTGTGGCCACCAGGGTACTGAGAGATCCTTTTATGTCTTATGTCAGAGGTTTTGAACGGGATGCTCCATTCAGCCATGGAGGTTATGTCATAGTATCGGTGAACTATGTAGAGTCAGTTAACGAGTTTGAATCTCATCCATGTCATACATCGCACAGGAAAGTTTTCGATTCAGTCTTAACTCTCAGGATGTGGTTCTTTGAACAACCACAAATGATGAGTTTATGAACTATTTTTGGCCAATAGTCCCACACGTATTTGCACGATAGCTTTTATGCCGCATCAAGATGACATCAAAAGAACAACAGCGTGTCTTGGAGGAATTTCAAAATCTCTCTGATTATTCATTCATCTCTTCTTATCTTTCGGTGCAAACCTCAGGTGTTCATGTGGGCCCGTGTGGCATCAGTGATGCAGTCAACTTGATGCTGTACAAACTTCAGTTTATGACGTCATTATTAGTGCCTCTCATGCCTCCTGATGTTGAGACCGAGCATCATAGAAATTTATGTTGTATTCACAGCTTGGTGTGCACTGAGTGAGCATCACAGCTCGTCGTCGGTGGAATGGTTAAGCGATGGTTAACTCTTCAGCTGCGTACGTGCACAAGAGGAAGCATCTGTTGAATGAAAATATGAAATGACTTGAATACATGTCAGGAGGGGAAAAAAATAAATTGCAGTTTCAAATCTTCGAGTTTTAGCTGAAAAACAAAACGATTTGTGTTTTCAAAATGATCTTTTTCGTTGGACACTTCTTGGGTAAAATGAATACCGTGACATGTTGATTCTGATGGAGCACGTGCCTCTCTCCTTCACGCACCGATTCCTCCTTACCTGTGTGCTCCGGAAAGTGAACAATCATTCCAAGGAACCGAAGTATGTGTGATGCTACCGAGCACACGAGAAAACTACAGGAATGGTTTTGACTTGGCTCTGTGTGCACGTATAATACGAAGGGGGGCACGGGGGGGGCACTGGGAGTAATGATGGAAGGAACGGAGTGGGAGGAGGATGTCTGGGCTAGGAACAGGGGTGTAATTGCACAACGTTGCTGATGGAACTGCCCGCAAGTGATCGGAGTTATGCTCGAAGGGTTCATGCTTACAAGATGTGAGAGTGACAGGCATTGGTGGTGCATCTGCATGGCCATTGTGGATTTTGACTGCTTTGCAAAGTCGGGATACTGTGTGCAAGTCTCCCGAGAGATGCACAAGGCAGACTGAACGGAAGGTCCTACAGATGCTGTGAGACAGAAACCTTCTCGATGGTACACATGCTTGTGTGCTGCCAGGTCGGTCTGTGTCCCTTTGAGCGCTGAATGATTTTCCATGTCTACGTGTGCTCGGTCCTTGCGCAAACAACCGTGATGGCACGCCACTCAAAAAAGCACGAGTTAACGTAATTGCGAGTCTAGTCGGAGGCTTCGTGAAGACTCGACCAGGCTCTGTGATGCTGCATCCGCGATGAACCTCGAAGGTCTCGAGATGATTGCTGTTCTTATCTTAATTGTCCTCTTTGTCAAAGGTTTGGAGAAGTTTGGTCTCCTCAACCCAGATGACGAAGGTATAGTTTCCTTTCTCGCCACACGGTCTCCAACTTTCTGAACCACATCTCAGGTGCTCTTTGTTGCTGTGCTTGTGTTTTTTGCACCTTGCGTTTTACACCATCTTGAGTGAAATGGCAACAGAGTCTGGACAAAGTGTGTATGGAGGTGCCGTTGTGGATTTGAAGGAACGGTAAAGGTATGTTGAAGGTTCTAGAGTGAAAATAATAAAAATGATGGGTTATGGTTAATTACCGATGTGTTATATACGTAAGTTGTACAACTCCTGGTCTGTCTTTGTGGAATTCTCACCTTGAAGAGATCGAACAAATATGTGTTGTGATGAACACAGTTTCTGAAGCTGAAAATTAAAGCTCAAACACGTATCGCACCTTTTAACAGAATTTAATTGTTCGTGAGTCCTTGTTGACTCGAGGGGACCTCCCTGACGGGGCTTAGTCACTCTCTTTTCCCAGCTGTGGGAACACCTTGTAGAACTGCAAATCATGATTATATTCTTGGAGATCATGACGTTCTCTTGGAACCAAGAGTTCATGTTTATCTCAAGAACATCTTGAGCTTGTATCATCGTCATATAGTTCTGGAAGTCGGTTGCAGCCTTTCTAAGAATGACATATTTACTTTTATCAAAGGAAAATTATTTATTAATTTCATAAAAGGACAATTTTTGATACCGATCCCCTTCCTTTCCTTCCCAACCTTCCTTTCCCCCACCTTCTCACTTATCTTCCTTTTTCTAATGTCAAATTTTCTCAATTACCCCTCCCACACCCCCATTGCGTTTGAAGTATTAACGTTTCCCCCCTTTACCCCTGAAGGTAAATTGGTCAGTCACCTATTGTCAATCCCACAGGCATAACCTCTGCCTTCCCAAACTTGAAAAACCCAAACCTCTGCCTTCAACAAACCCAAACTTGAAATGAACCCAACGTGCATGTGCATATTTTTCCCACAATGCAAAGCCATGTACTTTATACAGGTGTATTAGTGTGGTATTTTAGTCAATGCTGCACTACCTGCGTTGATGCAATCCTACACAAAAGGGCCCTTTTGCTTCCCAGCACAACAATGCACGCTGTTACACACTACCTCCCTGTTAGAAATGGGTTCGAGGACAACGGCATTGACAATTTGCAGTGTCCAGGCCAGAGCCCCAAATTAAATGCATTAAAACCACTCTGGGACGTCATGGATGGCTGCCTGTGGGCCAATCACTAGAGCCAATCCACTGCTGAACCTGCATTGTTTTTCTTTTCTTCTTTTCTGTTTAGTGATTTGAGGCACATGGGGGCTGGCAGGATAGCCTACAGGTACTCACACTCACATCTCAGCTGTTCATCCTGGGTTTGAATGTCTACCCAGCTATAAACTGTCATCCCAGAGTTTCACAGGCAGGGCGAGGCATCATTATGTGTGCTGTCTCTCGGATGGATGTTAAACCAGGCGTCTTGTCTGCGGCATCAGGTTTGTGGAAATTAAACATCCACGTGTCCCTTCGCAAAGAGTAGATGAGTTTATCGCCAGTGTCCTCACCAAATTCCTACCCTGACTGATTGCTGGGAAAGGATGGCAAGCCACCCCAGACCCCCCATTAAAACCAGACCCCCCCCCGTCATCCAGACCCCCCATGCAGCCAGACCCCCATGCAGCCAGATCCCCCCCATGCAGTCAGACCTCCCATGCAGCCAGACCCCTCATGGAGCCAGACCCCCCCCATGCAGTCAGACGCCCCCATGCAGCAGACCCCCCCAATGCAGCCAGAATCCCCCCATGCAGTCAGACCCCCCCCATGCAGCAGACCTTCCATGCAGCCAGACCCCCCCCATGCAGTCAGACCACCCCATGCAGCCAGATCTCCCCATGAGCAGTCAGACGCTTCCCATGCAGCCAGATCCCCCCCATCAGCCAGACTCCCCCCATGCAGCCAGACTCCCATGCAGGCCAGACTCCCCCATGCAGCCAGACTCCCCCCCATGCAGCCAGACTCCCCATGCAGCCAGCCCCCCATGCAGCCAGACTCCCCCCCATGCAGCCAGACTCCCCCCATGCACCAGACTCCCCCCCATGCAGCCAGACTCCCCCCCCCCCATGCAGCATCCCCCCATGCACGCAGACCCCCCATGCAGCCAGACCCCCCATTCAGCCAGACCCCCCATTCAGCCAGACCCCCCCATTCAGCAGACCCCCCCATGCAGCCAGACTCCCCCCCATGCAGCCAGACTCCACCCCATGCAGCCAGACTCCCCCATGCAGCAGATCCCCCATGCAGCCAGATCCCCCATGCAGCCAGATCCCCCCATCAGCCACACCCCCCATGCAGCCAGACCCCCATGCAGCAGACCCCCCATGCAGCCAGACCCCCCCATCAGCCAGACTCCCCCCATGCAGCAGACTCCCCCATGCAGCCAGACTCCCCCCATGCAGCCAGACTCCCCCATGCAGCCAGACTCCCCCATGCAGCCAGAACTCCCCACATGCAGCCAGACCCCATGCAGCCAGACTCCCCCCATGCAGCCAGACCCCCCCATGCAGCCAGACCCCCCATTCAGCCAGACCCCCATCAGCCAGCACCCCCCCATTCAGCCAGACTCCCCCCAATGCAGCCAGACTCCCCCCCATGCAGCCAGACTCCCCCCATCGCAGCCAGACTCCCCCCCATGCAGCCAGACTCCCCATGAGCCAGCTCCCCCATGCAGCCAGACCCCATAGTGCAGCCAGACCCCCCCCCAGTTTTCTGTTTGGATAATTTAGTATATAGATTACAGTACAGTATGTTGATTGCATTATACAGGGGGCCTGAAAGTCGATTTACCCCTTGCTAGTGAAGCATATCTTCTTAAACTCTTTAATATAGATGTTTTATTGTGCCGTACTAAAAATAATTAATCACCATTAATTCTTTATGTGCTCCTTTACTCTTCACAGCAGGGGAGATTGGGGGGGGGGACCATTATATCTTTCCTGTTAATGAGAATAGAAGACCAGGAAAGGGGACATTTGGTTCAAGTGGATACATCGCTCATGGTCTTTGCAAAACTCATTGCAGAGACTGAAAAATATCTCCAACCAAGAATATATCTTGCTGGAAACTCAGGATTATTGATTGGCCACTTCGAGCTCGTGGTCATAAACCATAAGCCAGAAGGACCAGAGACCGATCCACCAGGCTAACTCCATACCTGAGCAACTACTGCACCTATATGGCAAAATCTAATACCTCCCATCACTGAAAAAAGAGCAAAAACAATGGTGCACAAACGTTGATGCAAAAGGCCCCACATCACTCATTAAATGTGTACCCTCCAATTTGTCAAAAGAACAGTTTCCATTGTCATGAGCACTAAGGTGAAAGATCCATATCATCTGCAGGAATGTTTAGACAGCAGTTTAGCAATTGTTGGGTAAAAATGTCCAGGGTTCTTCAGACCCATTTACAAATGTGGACTGAAGGTTGAGTGTGTGCTCTTGGATGAACAATGCAAAGATTTAAAAATAATAACAAGAGTGAGAAGAGTAGAGGCACCTGTTTGTAAGTTGAAATGACAACAGGATGATACCTGTACCATTGCTCGACTTATCTTGGCTTTCTAATCATCTGACATCCCCACTGATCCAAACCCCACATCCTGCAGAATCCCTATCAATGTTCTCTCGGGAGCCTTCAACTCCACTTGGTCTGAAGGGGGACTGTTGTATTATTATGATTAACGTCTACAACCATCTGGTCTATAGTGGTGCTGACAGTGATGTTCCATTGGAAACCTAATCAATGATTTTCGATGCCAAAAAAATCCAACAATAAACATAGACCCATGCTTTCATTCTGTTCCTCCACAATGATCAGCTCCCACCACCTCCTTGGAGCCCCCCACCCTCCTCTCCCAGTTTAACCCTCTGGCCAACACCTTGTTGGAGGTGTACCCCTTGGAACTCCTTAACATCACCATTTGTCAAAACCTGCCTTGGGTGGATCACATCTCTGAACTAAGACCGGCCAACACCTTAGTTTTCTCTGCACAGCTATGTCCAAACGGACTTGTCAAAGCTCATTGGTGTGTAAAAGGTCTTCATCTGAATTACCATGAAGTATGGGTTTTCACTCTTGGCTGGTGCAGCTGCTTCCCATCTTGCTCCTTTGGATGCGATCCAGTCCAAGGCTCTCCATGTTATCAGCATCCTTCAATCGGCAGCTGAGTCCTCAGAGTCAGATCTGCTTCTTGTCCAATGCAGACAGGTTGGTGGACTCTGTTCTGTTACACTTCTCCTCTGGTCTTGCTCATCCTGCCCACTCATCCCTTCATTCCCATCACCAGTTCCTCCAGGTCGCCTGTGTTTTTTCTTCACCTGGATTGTACAATGCTCGGTTCAGTATGGCGATTGTACAGTGCTCTTTTCAGTATGGTGATTGTACAGTGCTCGGTTCGGTATGGCGATTGTACAGTGCTCGGTTCGGT
>CM068963.1:114743619-114788934 GCA_035128595.1 Eptatretus atami
TACAGTGCTCGGTTCGGTATGGCGATTGTACAGTGCTCGGTTCGGTATGGCGATTGTACAGTGCTTGGTTCGGCATTTTGTACATTCTTTGGAGCCTCGTTGGTATGTATTTCTGTCTGCGTGTTGCTGATGTTTCGCCAACAAGCGACGAAACAGGTCTGGCAGCTGATGGTGTATGTAGCATTGGGAATATCATGTGTGTACTATTTGTGAACATCTTTGCAGCTGTGGAGGAACTCTGGGACGCGTTTGAAACAGCAAAGGGCTTACCTTGGGTAGCCTTTCATGGTTGCTTTATATAGATTCTTCAGTTCGAAGAGCATGGGAGGAATCGATTTATTTATATAATCCTTTCCACCTGGGTTTAATTGATTAGGCGAGAGCTAATTGGTTATTCCCTCCATGCACAGGTGAGTGATATGAGTGGGTTTTGTTTTTCATATATGTATGGATATATGCATGTGCCCATATATGTGTGTATGTGCATGTGGTCAAAAAGCATACCATAACATTATCTTTGCTAACTTCCTCTCCCTCCCCTCCCCCCCTCACCTTTCATTCTCTGTCTCTCTGTCTGTCTGTCTGTCTCTATCGCCCTCTCTCTTCTCTCTCTCTCTCTCTCTCTCTCTCTCTCTGTCTCTCTCTGTCTCTCTCCTTACCCCAACCCCCCCCCCACCCCTCCTAGTATTCCCATCAGCGAAGCAATGGGTGGTATTTATTAGTACTCAATAAAAGATCATCTTCTTGTCTTTAGATTGTGCTCTTACACAAATGGGAATCACATTATCATCATCATAAAATAGTGAATATGTCTAATTAGTGGCAACAGAATCCCCATGATATGTTTTTGGCTTTCAGTGTTTCTAATTCTGGGAAATTATTTAAAAAAATATTTCATATTCTGTTTGAAGCTTTCAACATTGTTTCGTTTTATTTCATTTTTAGGCAAAAGGTCAGACTACGTGGTACTAAGGTGCAAACTCACCGTGGTGGAAAATTTTAAATATGTTTAGTTGATGTTTGTCTTGACCTGGCTGGCATATTTCATCCACTGCAAGATGAAGGCCCTTTAGTTATTTATTTATTTATTTATTTGTAAAATTTCAATTTCGGCTCCACATTTTTTTATTCTTTAAACTATTTCCTTTTTGCTCACAATTCTGCCCTCCACTACCTTTTGTGAACCCCTCTTTAATAAATAGATATGGTTAAGTCACTTGTGCATCAAACTCCGGCCATCACGTGACCTCCACCAGCCAAACAGGCTCTGACCTTTGAGTTGGCATTCAGAACGACCGCCTGTTAGCATCTCCATGGCTGGGTTGTAATGGCAGGGAAACCTGGACCAGGGTTGGTGTTTCTCAAGTCGTGAGGTTGAGGGATACACAGTCGGGCAACTTCATTCAAATGACAAATTTGTGCAAAATCTCCGATAAATTTTGAATTTGCACATTATTGCATTGACTTTCATCTGTTTGGCATCCAAGGGGGTTATCATGAGCATTGCAGGCCCATTAGCTTTATTGTATCTAGTGTTGAGGGTTCTAAGCGCTGCTTTTGTATTCAAAGGGCACAGGTATGAATGCCATCATGGCCATCATAACGTCATCACCCTTCGTATGTTCTAGAAAATAAATGTCCAGACCTCTTTTATGAGCCTGATTCTAATCTCCTCCGATTTCCTGTTGGGTTCTTATGAGGCCTCCACAAGAGTTATATCCCAGCAAAAGTCAAATTGAGACAAGATGAGGACGTCTGCCTTTGTCCCATATCTAAGGTAATTTGATCATACGATAAGAACAAACAGGCTCTTCAGTGACACAGGAATATTTAACATCCACAAGAGCACAATAAGGAAAGGAATGATCACATCATGTGCAAAATATAGTTGATGGAAATTATGTGTATTGAATTCTTTATTTGGGCAAAACATCGGCGGTTTGATTGCATTGATGTTGTGTTGATGAAAGCGATGGTACATGTCAATCAAAGTTGCCTTTGTGGAGACATCATCACATGGGCTCTTTGCTGATTGGCTCGTCATTGTATATTTTTGAAAAACAAACATAAAGTTTCAAATGGCTCCAGCAGAGCAACCTGGTGATGTCATGTTGTACCAGATCAGGTCCAGATCACCAGATGTCCAGCACATCATTGTTCAGCAAATGAGATCACCACATGAGCTGGCCTTGGTCAATATGGGACTTTCGAAATGACATATGGATGCTAAACGAGGCCTTTCACGCATGCACTTTGTGTGCGTTTACAGTGACTCGTTCTGCTCGACAGGCACTTTTAACCTGCTGTGACTAAACTGGTCATTTATGTCAGGTCAGGTTAGATCTGTGACCTGCTACAGTACCAGTAAACCTGTACAACCTGTTCCATGGTCGGGTTGTCGGCGCCTAAACCGTCTCCCCCACCAGGTTTTCTGGTGAGGAGGGTGTTTGGATATGGACACCCAGCAGGATTAAAAACAAACCTGTCAAAGGCGGAGGAGCTCCTTGTAGCCAAGGCCATCCACATCTAGTGCCCAACTTTGTCTGCGGACCTCCTCCTGCAGTTGGGTTACTTTTTTAGGAGTTGGTGGCAGGATTTGCACTCCGGCCACCGTAAAACCCTTCATTCCTCAAAACACAAAAACGCAAAAAAAAAAAAACTGAAAAACCACTCCGTGGGAGTACCTCCTGTGCAGCTTCCCTTCGCAGGGCAGCTCACCGGATGACGGGATTGGGGCAAAGCCTTCAGGACCGCCAATCTTTGATGAAAGGAGGGAAACCACAGGGTAACATCCCTGGGTCAGATTGCGGGAGAGTGTGTCGGAGTGGTCTGAGTGCGTCCACCAGACGGCGGTCTCCTTGGGTTAACCTGAGGCGGTCCCTTCGGTGGGTGCCTGGAATGTCCTATCCCTAAAGAGGGACGATCACATGTCTCTGTTATCATCTGAGCTCAAGCGTTTTTACATCGGTATTGCAGCACTCTCTGAGGTTCGGAGACCGGATTGGTGAGATAATGGTGATGGTTACACCTACTATTGGTCTGGTCGCTCTGAGTGTACCATACCCAAGGAGTTGCTGCATCTGTGTCCAATAAGCTGACCCCAATGATAATTGAGGTAACACCGGTCAACGAGCGTATTATGATACTTAGGATTCGTCACTCCTTAGGTGTCATTTCCCTGGTCTCTGTCTATGCCCGACTGAGACGAGTGACCTCACCTGAAGGACACATTCTACGCCACGCTTGAGTCTGTGGTTGATCAGTGCCCCAGACGAGATACACTTCTAGTCTTGGGGATTTAAATGCATCGACTGGAACTGATAGGATGGTTAGGAACATGTGTTGGTCCCCAGGGTTAGCAACTATGAACCAGAATAGCACTAAGTTCCTTGACTTTTCAAGAAGTCATGGACTTAGGTGGTTGGTTCATGGTTTCAGCACCCACAAGCTCATCGCTGGACTTGGTATTCCAATGCTGCGGTGTGGAAAGGAGATTGACCATGTCCTCGTTGATGGTCGTTGGAGGATGATCCATAACTGCAGGTCTACCGGAGTGCTCAGTTCCTCAATACTGACCACCGGCTTGTTGCAGCAACTCTAAAGCTGCACCTTAAATCCTGGAGAATGGTACCATCCCAGCCTAGGCTGGATGTTGGCAAGCTCAAGGATGAGAGAGTAGCTGAGGAGTTTGCGAACAGGCTGAGTGGTCATTTGGGGTGTCAGTGCTTTGGGGGGTCCTGAAGAGTTGTGGAGTGCCTTCAAGACCACCCTCCTTGATGTTGCGTGGATGTCTTGGAACTCACCGCAAGGCAAAGAAGAATTTTTTCTCTCAAGGGACACTGGATACCATTGACCAGAGTCGCAGGGCCAGGCTGAATGGCAGAGCTGAGCTGTTCAGGGAGCTGAGGCGTAAAACTGTACGTGCACTAAGGGTGGACAAGGAGGCCTATTGTGCGAGGAATCTGTGAGGGTAGAGCATCACCTGTAGACAGGTGATTCTCGTCCCGCTTACAGGGGAATTCGCGCGTGCGTTCATCCAAGCCCATCCCTCGGAGCACTGCAGTTAGAGCAGAGAGTGCTAGGCTCTTGACAGAGGAGTCTGAAGTGAAGGCCCGCTGGGCCGGTTACTTTGAGCGTTTGACCAGGCTGATCCCCAGCTGTCGAGTTGGACGTCAGGGTGTTACAATCCCTGTTGCTGATCCTCCAATCAACTGTGATCCACTTCGCTTGTGGAAACACAGGCTGTGGTGAACCGGTTGAAACGGGTAAAGCTCCAGGATCTGTGGCATCCATGCTGAACTTCTCAAGGCTGGTGGAAATGCTGCACTCGTGTCGTTGCATGCATTTTATGCTCTGCCTGGAACACAGGCATCATCCCAACTGATCGGAAGAGGGACTTCTTGTCCCTCTCTGGAAAGGGAAGGTGATGCCAAGACTGCAACAACTACCGAGGAGTGACGCTGCTCTCAGTGCCGGGCAAGGTCTTTGCTCGGATAATTCTTGATAAGGTTCGCCACCATGCCTGAGCACCAGCGTCCAGAGCAGTCAAGCTTTACACCAAAGAGGTAAACGATTGACCGTATCCTTGCTCTTCGTGTCCTCACCGAACGCAGACGAGAGTTTCGGCAGGGCTGCTTGCAGCCTATGTTGATCTCTGTAAAGCGTTCGATTCAGTGAATCGGGATGCCCTCTGGAGGATTCTTGTCTTCGTGGGGTGCCACCAAACTGATCGATCTGATGTCTGAACTCTACTCTGGTACTGAGAGTGCTGTGAAGTGTGGTGGTACCATCTCTGACTTATTTCCAGTTGTTACTGGAGTTCTCAGGGTGTACTGGCCCCCACACTTTTCAGCACTTGTATGGACTGGATTTTAGGGAGGATGTCGGAAAGATCAAGCTGCGGTGCATCGTTTGGAATGTCAAGATCTTGGACCTTGATTTCGCAGATGATGCAGTCATCTTTGCGGAGACTTTAGATATCCTTTTGGGCCCTCGAGGTGCTGAATGAGGAGTCGGAGCTGCTGGATTATGGGTTTCTTGGGTCAAAACTAAGATCCAGGCTTTCAATGACATCTTGGAGCTGCTGTCCTGTCTGTGTCTGTTTGTGGTGAGGATGTTGAGGTCGTGGAGAGATTCACTTACCTTGGCAGTGATATTCATGTCTCTGCTGGCTGTGAGTCAGAGTCAATAGATGTCTGGGTCGCCTGGGGAGTCATTGATTACTGGATCATGGGTTGTGGCGCTGTCGGTACCTGTGCGGAGGAAAGTCCGAGTCTTCAGGTCCTTGTGCTTCCAGTCTTGCTCTATGGATGCGAGACTTGGACTCTGACCAAGATCTGAGACGGAGACTTAATTCCTTTGGTACCAGGTCTCTTCGGAGAATCCTTGGCTATCGCTGGTCAGATTTTGTGTCCAACGAGCGGTTGCTGAGAGAGACTCAAATGAGATTTGTTACCTGCATGGTCCGTGAGCATCATTGCGGCTGTATGGACATGTGGCTCGTTTCCGACGCTGATCTTGCTCACCAGATTCTCTCAGCGAGGAGTCTCGTGATGGAGGAGGCCAATGGGCCGACCACGTGCCTCGTTGTTGCAGCAGGTTGACTCATCTCAAGGAGATGGGGATGGGCCTGTGCATCTGCCTGGGGGCAGGCCAGACGGAGGCCCCTGGTACCAGCGAAAGTGGACGCAGCGACGCGCTTGTCTGGCACATGCTCCCATACCTGACCTGACCTGACTAACTGGAACTAAAATATGTTTCAAACATAATTTTCGGCATTATATGAAAGAGTGGCAATTTCAAAATGGTTGACCATAATTGTTCTGTTCCTGAATGCAAATCACACTCAGAAGAATGCAGGAACATGAGAAATATCTGTGGGTGAGAGGAGTTGAGTTCCGATCATTAGCTAGCGGCAGCCATGGTTTTACACACACACACACACACACACACACACACACACACACACACACACACACACACACACCACACACACTTCCACTTTCACCAATAGATGCAAAAGATCTAGTATAATTAGCTCTGCCACTGAAGTGGAAGGAGGTTATGTTTTCACCCCTGTCTGTCTGTTTGTCTGTTCCTTTGTCTGTCAACCGCCGACACGTCATAATTTTAAACCCATCTCACAAACTTCACCACATGGTAGAGTTTTTCATTAGCAAGAAGCCTTTTGTTTTTGACGTCAAAAGGTCAACAGTCCAAAGGTCAACAAACATGCCAAATTTCTAAACGCCTCAATTTTCATCCGATTGACGAGAAATTTGAACTGGATTTGCATATCAGGTCACCAAATTCAACCAACAACTGTTTTTGAAGTCAATACAGGCCAAACGTCAACAACTTTGATGAGTCTTCTAAAATCCTCAATTTTCATCCGATTGACTTGAAATTTGAAGAGGATTTGTGTATTTGGGCATTGAATTCAACCGGCCAATAATTATTTTTTAAGGTCAAATTTGTTTTATGGATTTTGCATGTATTGTGCTTTGCATGACATCTTTCTTGTTTGTTCATCTGTTTGTTTGCTTGTTTGTTCATCTGTTTGTTTGCTTGTTTGTTTGTTTGTGTGCAGGATATTCCAAAAAGTCATGGACGGATTCAGATGTAATTTTGTGGGCAGTTGGGTGTGTAGCAACAACGAATTGATGAGATTTTGATGAAGATCCGGATCTGGCTACTATATTTATTTAAGTGATTCTTCACCAAAAAAATGTTGCATACCTTGTCGAGGCTAGGATGAGCGATGACACACAACGCACAGCAAGGGGGCATGAGACAAGAGGGGCAGGAGTGTGAAGAACAAAACAGTGGGGAACAGAGACAATAGGAGATCTGTGGAAGGGAGAGGGATGGGGCAGGGAACACTGGGTATACAGATGGACATTACAGAGGCTTTCAGGAAGGAAAGCAGGAATTTGAAGGAGGTGGGCTTGGGGTGGATAATGGGGGTAGAAAATATCGAGGATTTGGATGGGGGATGTTAAGAGTGGTGGTGGAGAACAGCTGTTTTGAAGGCCTGGAGGGAAGATGGAATTGAATAGAGTGAGGGAGTTTATTCCAAAGGCGGGGAAAAATAGGAATGAAAGAGTGAAGGTGAGCAGTGATTCTGATTTTGGCAGTTTTACCAGAAGGGGGTTGTTGGGGACCTTGAGCGCCCTGGGATATATGGTAGGGACAAATTGCAGACAGAGCAGGGGGCGAGACTGGAGAGGAGACAGGTAGAAGACAGAAAGACCAATGACCTGCTGCGGTGATGAGTGAGAGGCCCAGAGACTCAGCCTTCTTGGAGATGCCAATGATCCGAAATGCCTTGGTTTCCACAGCGTGAAGCCGAGAAAGGTGGAGGCAGGAGCACCAGCCCAGAGGGGAGAGCATTACTCCATCAAGCTGCAGATGAAAGCTTTGTATGTGGTCAGGAGCTCAGGTGGGCGAGGAAGGACTTTGCACCAGGAGGATTCCCAGTAGGCGACTGGCTTTGGAGGCCAGTTTGGAAATGTGGCTTTCCCAGGAAAGATCATGGCAGATAGTGAGACCCAGAAGCTTGAAATAAAGGACTTCTTCCAGAGGATTGTTGAAAAGTGGATGGGGGGTTTTCTAAACGGTCCTTTCGGAGAGAGTAGTGAGAGTGTGAGATTTGTCGATTGAAAGGCATGTTTCACGTGTTGGACCAGTTTGTGATTTTACCCAGATCTGCAGTGAACGAAGAAGCTGCGGCTTGCCAATCTGATGGATGACAAACCGTATGGCAGAGGGTAGAGTCATCAGCAAAGAGATAAAGAGGATTTTCCAAGAGAGTCGGAGATTCATTGATGAAACCAGAAAAAGAACAGGCCCAGAACGCTACCTTTATTGAGTCAGTCCCAATGAGTCGCAGAAAGCTTTTGCTGAAGTGCCAAAACAGGTGAGAGAGGTATCCACACGTAGCCAACTGGCATGATGACAATTGAAGTGGCAATATGAGGAAGAGAGAGTTTGGATGAGAAGATAGAAGTTGGTCATGTTTTCGGATAGTGAGGTGTAGATGAGTCATCACTGTTGGTGGACGGTACAGTACACATATAAACATGAGGTGGGAGTGGAGGGAAGCCTTAGCAGAGGTATTCCTGGGAGTTGTGGGAGTGAGGGCAGTGCATTGAGAGTAGGAATAGAGTCTTTGATGAAGAGAGCAACTCCTACACCAGGACAAGGCTCAAGTCTGTCATACTGGAGGAGAGAGTAACCAGGGAGAGATACTTGGGAGTCAGAGATGTCTCGAGGGAGGAAAGTTTCTGTTCGCAGATATGTCTTTGTCATTGGCAACCTGTATGGAAATATCTGAAAGGTTTGAGCGAAGACCCCGGATATTTGAGGTCCACACTGTTAATGAAGAGGGAGGGAGGAGCTTTGGTGCAGGGAGGGGAGGGGGAGGCGTAGGACAAGGAGAGGGGGGGGAGGTAAGGATAGTTGTTGAAAGAGTGTAGGGATTGCAGAATAGCTAGGGTTGGGGCCGAATGAGGAGGAGAAAAGGCTCTGTGGTGCTGGGGAGAGGGGGGACAAGAGAGGGGGCAGAAGGCAGTTTAGGATTTGAGGAGGTGGAGTGACGAGATGGAGGTGAGAGGCAGGTGAAGGAGGCAGCTTTGTGAATGAGAGGGGGGGGCAACTTTGAGAAGGGTGAGTGAGGAGGGTGAATGGTGGAGAAGGGTGAGGGGAGAGTTGAGGGAGAAAGGTGAGAGGGAGGCTTGCAGGGAGAAGAGTGTGATGGTTGATTTGAGAGTGAGGGGTGAGAGGGTGAGTTGGCACTGAAGTTGGGAAAAAAGTATGGGTGGTGGAAAACGAACATTCATTGCAAACTGGGGTTTTTTTTAATTTTTCGGTCAGAGATGCGATTAAAGACAGTTCTTGATGGATGAAATAACGGCGAATTCAGAAAATGGAGAGAAGAAACATTGCAACAGTTGGCATTTTTTAGGCAAGGAATGAAGGAAAGGTCGAATTGAGAGCAGTCTGTTGAAATAGAAGAAGAGTACCACATGTGTGAAAGAGGAAGATGAAACATTATAAGAGATCGTTTTTATTCTTCTTATTGTTATTATTATTGAGAGATACAAAATCACCATTCAGAGATCGTGCTCAAAAACGATAAAAAGCACGATATCTCAAAAAGTTGGGGACGGATTGGGAAGAAACTTGGTGGACAGGTTATGTGTTGGACAAGGAAAAATTGATTCGATTTTGTTAAAAATCCGAATCCAGATCCGGATGCGAGAATTATTTTAATTTTTAAAGTGATTCTTCACCATTGAGAGATTGGGCCAAAATGATATATATAGCCTGATACATCAAAATTTATTGGGCCCAATATGTTCCACTGGATCAGGAATTGCGTGGCAGAGGTATGCGCTCCATCGAGTGCCCTTCTAGTTTCTCTTGTGACCCTGGTGATGAATAGTAAATATAATCATTTTATACTTGCTCTGTGCATCAACAAGCCCCATATAATACCTCCACATCGTTGTTAAGAAGCATGAAGGATTGGGTAGAACACACTAATCTATGAACCTTCCAGCCTTTCAATGGCCCATATAAATAAAGGGCTTTCATTCTGTAGTTGGACCCATAATGTACCCCTTCCATGTTAGCTTGACCGATTATTTATGATCATCTGGTGCTGGTGTCGTGCAGTCATTATGGGCCGAATAGTCTCTCTTTGTGTTATATTTCCTTGGTAAGCCTTACGTAACAGCTCCACACTCCACGCGGCTCTTTGACATTAAGTAAGGGCAAAAACGGAAAATTTTATTGTTCCTCTTCCTGTTCTTCTCCTTTTAATTTTTGTGTTCTTCTCCATTTCCTTTTCTTCTCCTTCTTCTCCTTTTTCTTTTTCTTCTTTCTTTCTTTCTTTCTTTTTTCTTCTGCTCCTCCAACACTTCATTCTCTCTGTTCACTAGTTGACCCAAGTTACACCTCTCGACACACACACACACACACACACACACACACACACCACACCGGGTTCTTTCTCACTGGGTCTCTGTTCTCCTGAGTGTCCTTCCCCCTCTCTAATACTCTGGTTTAAGAGAGAGTGTGTCTGCCACGTTTCCACCCTGTTTTGGCCTCCTTTACACCATTGAACTTTCTGAAATGTAACTGGGAACGAAGATAGTAAAGTTAAAAAGCAAGTTGCGGCCTCGTCGCATTGCTATAGCAGTGAGAGAGTTCCGTTAAATATATATTGTAAGGTCCTTCATGAGGCTGAGATCACTGTAGGTGTCTTTTTATAGCAAATAACTGTCCTTGCGTGGTGTTGTGAATCTGCATGAAAGGAAATTCAGGCAAAAATAACATTCCTTTCCTGTAGTCATTCTCTGCAGACTACTGCAGTCGGACCCGTTACCAATGATGGTATATGAGAGTACAACTCTCATATACTACAGTTCTAACTGGAGCATTTTTGCCTGGTGTTAGCTCGAGTATGACTTGACTCTTGAGTTTATAGTTTTCTAGTTATCCAGTTCTGTCAAGGCTTGGCCAACTTCTGGTGATCTTCGTTATCAGATTTCTCAAAACATCCCTATCCTGCACTGCTTCCTGAAGCTCTGGCAGAGACAGCTATATTGCAGCCTTTACCCCATCCATCCAGCACAGATGATGCCTGCCTCTTCCTCTTCTTCCTTCAACCATACCCAACATGGTTGACTTCTCCAGACTTTCGTTTTTTGCATGCATGATGTGTCCAAAGTATGACAGTTTCTGTTGTATCATCAGCTCTTCTCATGTACATGGTGGTCTAATTTCTTCAAGCACCGATTTGTTTGTTCTTCTTGCAGTCCATGGGATTTTTTCACATTGGTCTCTAAAACCACATTTAAAAACTGTCAATCTTCTGCCTTTCTTTCTTTTTTTGCTGTCTGTGACTCACATCCATAGATTGCAACTGGAAATACCAGAGCATTCCCCATCTTCCTCAGACTGGTTTGTATTGTTACATCTTTTTCTTTCCAGATCTTTGTCAATCCTGACATTGCTGCTCTCTCCAACGCTCACCACCTATTAATTTCTCCTCTATGTTCTCCACTCACTTCACTCTGAGAACCCAGGAAGATAAAACTTACCACTATTTCTATGTGATTGTGTACAAATCTGAACACATCAATCTCTGAGATGACTCGGTGTGTTGTATATATATATATATATATATATATATATATATATATATAATATATTATATATATATATAATATATATATATATGAGGTGTGTTCAAAAAATATCCAACCTAATTTTTCGTGCGTAAACAAATGAAGCTAGGGAGGCGTGGTTTGGTGCACGTATGTAGGCGATCCTAATCCGTATGCGTGAATATTTTCCCACCTGCAGAAGCTGTCAGTCGCCGACAGACCGCCGATGAGTGAGGAAGTGTAAGTGAGCGCCGTCGGATTTTCTTTTTGACCAAATGACGGATCACTGTGGTCTCATCGCCAGTGATCACTGTGTTGAAGAAGTTGGGATCGCTGTTCACAGTCTCCAGCATGTCCTGTGCGATCTCCAAACGAAGTTGCTTCTGCTCGATCGTTAGCAGCTTTGGCACGAACTTCGCTGAGATTCTCCTTAAGCCCAAATCCTCAGTCACAATGGAATGAACGGATCCAATGCTGACGCCCGCCTCGTCTGCAAGTTCTCTGATCGTGATTCGACGATCCTGCATCAGTAGGGTCCTCACTTGGTCAATGACAATCTCATTTTGGGATGTTAGGGCCTAACAGAACGTGCTTCACTTTCCACTGATGTGCGACCATCTTTGAAGCGGTTGTACCACTCTTTATCTGTGTGGTGACCATTGCTTCGTTCCTGAAGGCCTGTGAATCTTCGGATCGTTTCCACTTGGGAATCGCCAATCTTTACACAAAATTTGATGCAGTAGCTTGTTCGAGTTTTTCCGTCATTTTGTCAAAAACGAAAATCCGATGGCGCTCACTTACACTTCCTCACTCATCGGCGTCTGTCGGCGACTGACAGCTTCTGCAGGTGGGGAAATATTCACGCATACGAATTAGGATCGCCTACATACGTGCACCAAACCACGCCTCCTTGCTTCATTTGTTTACGCACGAAAAATTAATGTTGGATACTTTTTGAACACACCTCGTATATATATATATATATATATATATATATATATATATATATATATATATATATATATATATTGTTGCGAATTCGCGCCCGCCGGCGTGCGAACGGCCACGTGACTCGAATGGCGGCCGCCTCGCCCACCGGACGACAATTCAGTCGTGACCCTCTCGGACTAACGCCGAGAGCCAGTCACGGGTGGGCCTTTCGTCCTCACCATGATCGTGCCATCGGCCAACCGCGTGGGATAGGGTTGTTCGCCAAACTCGACCTACCTAAGTACCCACGCGATGGTAAACCGGGCGATCCACTTTGCCGCAGGTCGACTTCGGACACGAACCGCTTAAGCGGTCCGTTCCGTGGTATCGGGATAACCGAGCGGTGTTATCGTCGGCCTCGACGTTCCAATTAATTATCGGGCGTATCACGCCCACTCGAACCCTTTACGTGAACAAGATGGAGACCCAACAAAGGAAAGGACGCAGCAAAACGGGAACAATTCAACACAAGCACTTTATTTACACGACACACGGAGAGCACACATATAACACAGAATGCACATATATCAATGAAACCAAAGCAACAACGACGCAGCTCTACAACCGACTACGCGCACACACGGCAACACTTAAGTTCTACTTCACAGGACACGGCGCCACAAACACGCATTCACACAAAAGCAAAGGAAAGACCCCCTCAAAGGCAAAGGAGTCAGACTGGGCCCGTGGGCCTAATGCGCATGGAACCTGGATGAGCGGCCAGGTCCACGAGACCGAAGGGTCCTACCCGCGCCCTCGTGCCGATGGCGGGCAAGCCGCAATGTCAGTGTAGCTGCGCCTGGCTTCGTGCCCCTGGCCTGGTCGGCGAGCTCTCTCCGGCGCTCCCCGTCTGCCTTTCCCGTCCGCTTCGAGCTCCGTCTCCCGAATCGACTGCCCTGCCGACACTGCAGACTTGACTTCGTCTCCCGACACTCCGCCGCCGCCACTCCATGCTCCCACTTGGTTCTCTGCCGACGTACTGCGCAACTTGACTTCCTGCCGACGTACTGCACCGCTTCCACTTGACTTCCTCTTACGTACTGCACGCTTCCACTTGACTTCCTCCTACGTACTGCACCGCTTCCACTTGACTTCCTCTCGACTACTGCACCGCTTCCACTTGACTTCCTCTTGACGTACTGCACCGCTTCCACTTGACTTCTCTTTTTTTCCCGCCCGAGCTCGCGCCTATATAGCCCGGGGAGGGCGTATATGTAAATTTCTGGATCACAGCGGGTTCGGAGGTGAGCTATACTACCTGATGCTCGGTCATTGGATGGATGAAAAGGGGGCGTGAAGCATTCCTGATCTGCTTTTCGGGGAGAAAGGAACGCAATCACAGCGGGTTCGGAGGCGGGGCTACACTACCCGATGCTCAGTCATTGGATGGATGAAAAGGAGGCGTGAAGCATTCCTGATCCGCTTTTCGGGGCGAAAGGAACGCATTCACAGGCATCGCACGACGTTGTGGTAGAAAGGCGGAGGTGGTGGGAGTTTTGTTGTTGCGGGCGTCGTTTGAGAATGGCGGTGAAGCGATGTTTTGTGGGTGGAGTTGTGGAGGTAAAGAGGCGAAGTGTGGTGGTGTTTGAGTTGTTGGCGGGCGTCGTTTGAGAATGGCGTTGAAGCGATGTTTGCGGATGGAGTTGTGGAGGTAAAGAGGCGAAGGTGGCGGTGTTGAGTTGTTGGGGATTATTGTCCAAAATAACGATAGAGAAAAGAAAAAGGGCTAACTCAAAGGATCACAGCCCTGTGAACACGGAAATTCCCTCTAAACAACGGGTTTGGGCTAACTATACATGTACTTAGAGTTATCTCACCTACGGGACCTGAATGGTGGTTGCGAATTTCCACAGCCGTAACAATATATATATATATATATATAATATATATATATATATATAATCCAACTCTCCACCTCTGCACCTCTGCACCTCTCCACCTCTCCACCTCTCCACCTCTCCACCTCTCCACCGCTCCACTGCTCCACCTCTCCATACTCTGTTCTACTGAAGCTTCTTGTTTCTAGTACAGGCTTCTCATATTGTCATAAGACGTATCAGGTGCTCCTACATCCACATTTTTCTAAGCATAATCCACATCAATTAATGATCAACACAATCAAAAGCTTTGCTATCTTCTATCTATAATTCCAGCAATTGTGTGTGTGTATGTGTTGTGTGTGTGTGTGTATGTGTGTTGTGTTGTGTGTGTGTGTGTGTGGTGTGACCGCTGTTTCTCGACTACCACTGGTCCAATCTAATTGAAACTTGCCAGCTATATTGCTGGGGACCTGAGGATGTGCCTTTTCAAGTTGATATTAATCGGCAATGCTTCCCAAGTTATGGCCATTTATTTACCAAACCAATGACAGGACACGTTGCTGTGTAGGCGTGGCCGATGCGGTATTTAGTTACCAATCACAGGACACGTTGCTGCGTAGGCATGGCTGCATGGGCCGGTGTGCGGCCGGCCGACGATGACGTCACGTGCCGTGCTGGTTACGATGGGGATAGATCGGTCCCTCAGTGACCGTGGCGTAGGAGTGGCAATGGTTAATGGCAGCGAATGTCATGGCAAGCAAAGACAGGGAGGTAACTTGATTTTAATTTGGATTTTAATTAACTCTGTATGTGTAAGTATCACAGCAGTTGTTACTTCAATGCAAGCGATAATTCGTGGAATGCATGTGAACATTCCGTATGGGCACGCACCACTTCCGGATGTGATGACTTAATGTATCTATATATTAATACTGAAGGACCAATTTGTGCTCCTCCTAGCGGTCGCGTCACGTTTTTCTCGGTACTGTGACCTGAGAAGTTTTGACACGGTGTTGTACGTCAAAGTAGACACGTGCACAAATCAGGGGATTTCTTCACAAGGATAGTGTACACCAAAAATGTCGTGTACAAGGACGTTTTGTAGGCCTCATTAGGTAAGGCCATGGAGTACATCGACTGGGATCCGGCTCTTACAAGAGCCGCCACTGGTTGTCATATTGGGCTCATTGAACGGAATCCGTCTGTGACTGGGTTTCGGCTCGTTCTAATAATTTCTCGATTTCTTATGCGCATTTATAGATAAACACAATGCCCCAATCCAGTCGTCGTTTACGAGAGCGAAGGAACGGCCTGTGTGGTTGTTGTTTCTGGCTCGCGGTTTGAATTTTATTTTTGCACGTACGGGCACGTACTAGTAATCTATAAAGCAGAGACACGCCTTCCTTTGATATTCCCTTTCTTTTTCCATGATCCACCCCAGATTTGTGATTTCATTGATTGTACCTCTTCCTCTTCTGAAACCTGCATTCTCAGCGGGCATTTCTCGCTTACTGAAGTCTTTTATTTTATGTTGAAGGATCTTTAGTAATATCTCATTGGCGATGTAAAATGAAGGGAATGGTTCAGTTATTGGAACACTCACTTGCATCCCCTTTCTTTGGCAATGGTATGTGGACTGTCTTTCCACCTTTTAGAACATACAATCCTGCTCCAGATCTGTGTACAGATTGATGTTAAAATATTGATTTCCTCTTCTCCAACAGCCTTGAAGAGTTCTGTTGGAGTTTCATCAGCACCTTGTGCTTCTCCAGCTATTTTAGTGCTCTATATACCTCACATTCTACCACTATTGGTTCTTGCTCATATTCTCCTTCGTTGAATGTTTCCATCAAATTGCTTTTTTTTCTTTTTACATTTATTCATATACAGCTGGTGGTTGTTTGGCTGCATCAATTTCCGGGGTCACGTCTGTGCTGCTGATGCAATGCCCCCGCTACCAATAAGCTGGTACTCATTTTGCCGACCTCAGAAGGATGACGGACTGTAAACCCACCTGATGTCGATTCAACATAAGGATAGGGGCTTGAACTCGAGACCCAAAGATCTTAAGCCTACCACCTTAAATGATAAGCCAACACCAGGCTTTTCATATTGCTATCTCGTTTTTAAAAACTGGAGTTTCTGTATAGTCCTTCCATCTTTCTTTCACCTGTTTCTTCGATGAGATATTTTCTGGTTCTACTCTTAAGTACCCCAATTCTGGACCTAAACTTTCCTGTGATCTCTAATCTCTATGATCTATTTCAAAAAGATCTCTTGTTTTTTCCCGCTATGTTGTCACTTTCTATCTCTATTGATATGCCTCTTTGAAATATTCATCTTTGTCTTTCCGAGCTTGTCGTTGGGAGTCGACTGAGTCGGTTGAGTTAATAGTGATGCTTTGTTCCTCTGTCCGGATAGTGTGCACGTTTCACTGTGAGCTCTTTTGGATCTCCTATATCTAAAGTTAAAACACAATAAGGAACTTTTTTTGTGGATTTCCCATCAAATTTACCACTCGTTTATTTCGCACGTTTAATTTGATATCGCACCTGTGTTTGAATCAGGATCGAGCCATTCCGTCAGTCTGCACCTTTGATTACCCTGGGATTGTTTTCTCGACATCGATTGCTGGAAATTTCCTCTGAACGATTGTATTGCAGTGCTTCACGGTCGGGATTGAATTGTCCAATAAAACTCATGCTGAAAGTACAAGTGTTCTCCTTGAGGTCCACGGTGAAGTTTTTCCACTTTACAGATCTGTGAATAGATCAAGAGATTACTTTGTGTTGGGTGTGAAAGCTAACTATGTGCTTTTATGTCACATCCTTCAGGTAGAACACGTACACTGTGATATCCTTCAGGTGCAACATGTGCACCGTTCCCATCACATCCTTCAGGTACAACATGTACACTGCGCACATATTATGTACCACACACATCGATCAGCTCGCTCCATCACAGACGAGGAGTTCAGATGAGTCCATTGATCTGATGTTATTCCTTGAACTTGGACAAATCCTTTAGCCGAATCTTCACACTTCAGGACGAGTTGATGTACTTGATGTACTTTTGATTTTCTCTGAAACTTTTGCCATAACATCTGTCATACATGTTTGATGAGAAGCATGTCTGCTCTCGAGCAAAGCAACATTCAACTCTGTTCTCTTTTATTGTCCTTCAGTTGCCCTTTTCTTCCTCGTTTTGATGATGAAACACAAGAATTAACATGTTGAAGATGACCGCAGGACCCCTTTGATTGCTTACAGGATGCTGTGGATGGAAAACATGTTTTGTCAATGAAATATGATTCTGGCTTTGAACATCATTTGCTCAAAAAGTCATGACTATTCACCTTTTAATAGCTTAATTCTTAGGGACAACAAATCTTAGGTATTCTGATTGGAGCACTTGCATCTATTGTCACAAAATGCAAATGTTACATGTGTGGAGTGTACGCGTCTTTCATGATGTGCATTTGATTTATTTTCCTTTTTGTGACATTTGAAATTTAACTTGTGCATTTGCATACTTTTGTATATGGATGTAACTGGGAGATGCATACTCTTGTGAACCGGCGTGTCTCATCTCTGCCTATCGGCAAACCAAAAGTTGTAACAATGCATTGGTTATGACAAGTGCGGAAAATACACAGAACAGATGTGTTGGCGTAGATGTAGTGCAGGCTCGATGGGCCAAATGGCCTCCTCCTGTGTCCGAGTTCCTTGTGTAATGGGATGCGACAAAACGAGCACAATGGAAATTATTCCAAAGCACATACAAACCCCACAAAGATCACGGCAATACAAAAAGGCGTTAGCAGGAAATACATGTCCACTGTGATATCTTTGTGTGCTTCCAAATTTTGTCTCCAACTCCATGCTGTCTAATCTTCACCAATCCAGTCAGGTCAAGTATGGGAGCATGCACCAGAGCAGCATGTTGCTGTGTCCACTTTCTGTTGGTACTCCAGGGGCCTCTGTCTGGCGATCCCCCAGGCAGTTTCCTGGCCCAATCCCAACTCCTTGAGATGCTGATCAACCTGCTGCAATCACGAGGCACGTGTTTGGCCCATTTTCCTCCTCCACTCATGAGGCTCCCTTGCTGAGAGAATCTGGTGAGCAGGATTAACGTCAGGAAAATGAGCCACATGTCTGCATAGCCGCAGCTGATGCTTACGGATTATGTGGGTGACAAATCTCATTTGAGCCTCTCTCAGCAACCGCTCGTTGGACACAAAGTCCAACCAGCGATAGCCAAGGATTCTCCGAAGAGACGTGGTACCAAAGGAATTCAGTTTCTGTCTCAGATCCCTGGTCAGAGTGCAAGTCTCACATCCATAGAGCAAGACTGGAAGCACCAAAGACCTGAAGACTCGGACTTTTTTCCTCCTGCACAGGTACCGACAGCGCCACACCCCATGATCCAGTGAATCAATGACTCCCCAGGTCTGACCCAGACATCCATTGACCTCTGGCTCACAGCCAGCAAACACATGAATATCATTGACAAGGAAGTGAATCTCTCCGTGACCTCAACATCCTCACCACAAACAGGCTACATACAAGATGCAGCATCCAAGATGTTCTTTGAAAGCCTGGATCTTTGTTTTGACCCAGGAAACCATAATCCCAGTGGCTCGACTCCTCATTCAGCACCTCGAGGGCCCCCAAAAGGATATCCAGAATATCCGCACAGATGACTGCATCATCTGCGAAATCAAGTCAAGATCTTGCATTCCCAAACGATGCATCACAGCTTGATCTCTCCAACAACCTCCCCAAAATCCAGTCCATACAAATGCTGTAAAGTGTGGGGGCCAGACACACCCCTGAGAATTCCAGTAACAACTAGAAGTAAGTTGGAGATGAAATAGCCACATCTCACAGCACTCACCACATAGTCAAGACATCAGATGATCAGTTTTGGTGGCACCCCACGAAGACCAAGAACCCTCCATATGGCATCTCAATTATTGAATCAAACCTTTACAGAGATCACATAGGCTGCAAGCAGCCCCTGCTGAAACTCTCGTCTACGTTCGGCGAGGAGCGAAGAGCAAGGATACGGTCAATCATTGACTTCTTTGGTGGAAAGCCTGACTGCTCTGGGTGCTGGTGCTCAAGCAGATGGTGGTGAACCCACCAAAAATTATCCGAGCACAAAGGACCATTGCCCAGCACTGAGAGCAGCGTCACCCTTCGTAGTTGTTGCAGTCCTGGCGATCATCATTCTGTTTCCACAGAGGGACAACAAGGCCCCTCCTCCAGTGAGTTGGGATGATGCCTAGGCCAACATCCAGCCGAGGCCGGGATGGTACCATTCTCCCGAATTTAAGCTGCAGCTTCTGAGTTGCTATAACAAGCCTGTGGTCAGTATTGAGGAACTGAGCACTCCAGTGGACTCTGCCGCTCTGGATCATCCTCTAGCGACCATCAACGAGAGCATAGGGTCGATCTCCTTTGCCACACCACCAGCGTTTGAATACGAAGTCCAGCGATGAGCCTGTGGGTGCTGAAACCATGAACCCATCCACCCTAAACCCATGACTTCTTGAATTTAGTGCTATTCTGGTTCACAGTTCCAGACCCGTGGGAACCAACACATGTTTCATAACCATCCCTATCAGTTCCAGTTGATACATTGAATCCCCCAAGACTAGAAGAGTATCTCACCTGGGGCACTGATCAACCACAGACCCGAGTGTGGCATAGAATGCGGCCTTCACGGTGACATCACTCAGTTCAGTCGGAGCATATACAGACACCAGGGAAATGACACCCAAGGAGTGACAAATCCTTAGTCTCATAATACGCTCGTTGACCGGTGTTACCTCAATTATCATTGGAGTCAGCTTATTGGACACAGCTGCAGCAACTCCTTGGGTATGGTAACCATCAGAGCGACCAGACCAATAGTCGGTGTAACCACCCATCATGATCTCACCGCTATCTGGACTCCGAACCTCAGAGAGTGCTGCAATACCGATGTTTAACTGCTTGAGCACAGGTGATAACAGAGACAGGTGATCATTCTCTCTTCGAGGTAGGACATTCCCGGCACCCACCCGAAGGGACTGCCTCAGGTTAACCCAAGGAGACCACCATCTGGTAAAAGCCACCTCAGCACCCCCGCAATCCAACCCAGGAAGGTTACCCCGTGTGTTTCCTCCTATCATCAAAGAGTGGGGTCCCGAAGGCTTTGCCCCAATCCCCTCATCCGGTGAGCTGCCCTGCGAAGGACAGCTGCACAGAAGGTACTCGCACGGAGTGGATTTTCAGTTTTCTTTGTGTTTTTAGTGTTTTGCGAAGTGAAGTGTTTTTCGGTGGCCGAGTGCAAAATCCTGCCACCAACCTCCTAAAAAGGTAACCCAACTGCAGGAGGACATCCGGAGACACAGTTGGGAACTAGACATGGATGCTCATTGGCTCACAAGGAGCTCCTCCGCCCTTTGACAGGTTTTGGTTTTAATCCTGCTGGGTATCCATACCTATACACACTCCTCACCAGAAAATCTGGTGGGGGAGACAGCTTAGCCATCAACAACCTGACCATGAAACAGGTTAGTACAGGTTTACATGGTACTTGTAGCAAGCCACAGATCTAATCTGGCTTGACCTAACACCTTGACCTGACACCTGGCTTCACCTTTCACTAATGATTTCTCTGATTCTCTGGAAAAGCTTCTATTTGCTGTTGACTTCACCCTCTGCCATGACATCCTTCATCGTTCAGCTCTTCCCTCTCTTCAGACCTTGATAAGATCACAAGCTGGTCAAAAACTTGGAAGATGCCTTTCAATCCTGACAAATCTCACATTCACTCTCCATCTCTCTCGAAAAAGATCCGATGGTTAAACCTTCCATATACTTTCTTAATAATCCTCTTAAAGAGGTTTAGTTACCCAAACTCTTGGGTCACACTCTCAGCCATGATCTTTCCTGGGCAAACCACGATTCAAAGTTTGAAGCCAGTCACTGACTCGGCATCCTTCATCGTACAAAGTCCTTCCTTGGCATACCTCAACTCCTATCCACCATCAAGGCCTTCACCTGCAGCTTGATGGGGGTACGCCCCTCTGTGCTGATGTCCCTGCCTCACACCATGCTCAGCTTGACACCATGGAAATTGAGGCCTTCAAGATAATTTGAATCTCCTGTGATTAAGCTGAGGCTATGGTGCTATCACTTTGCTATCGTAGACAGGTCGGTGGCATCTCTGGCATCGACCGCCTCCTTTTTGGTCATGCACCTTCTACCCTCCCTGTGATTTGTCTCCCCCCCCCCAGCACTTCTGTATCCTTCGTGCGTGTCGTTTGCATCCGCCCCTCCCCCTCATTCTTACCCACATCCTTTGTTCGTCCGTCTCCCCCTATTCTTTCCCTCGGCTCTGCTGTTGGCGTTTCCCCCCTTCTCTTTCTGCTGTTCCTTCTGTTCTGTTGTGTCCTGATCTGTTCAGTTTTCTAGCTGTTCCACACGCCTTGACTTTGTGTACAAGAAAAAATGGGTTTGGGCGATGACCTCTGAGCAATCATGGAGATCATTACCTCCACCTCCGAAGGTGAAGGAGGTTATGTTTTCACCCCTTTCTGTCTGTTTGTCTGTCGTTTGTTTGTTTGTTTGTTTGTGGACAGGATATCTCAAAAAGTTGTGGACGGATACTGATGAAATTTTGTGGACAGGTTTGGTTTGTGACAAGGACGAACTGATTAGATTTTGGTGAAGATCCAGATCCGGATCCGGATCAGACTACTAGAATTTTTTAGTGATTCTTCACCATTGAGAGATAGGGCTAAAAATGATATTTAACGCGATATCTCAAAAAGTTGTGGACGGATTCGGACAAAAGTTGGTGGTGTGTGACCATGGTGAATTGATTCGATTTTTGGTGAACATCCGAATCCGGATCTGGATATGAGAATTATTTAATGTTTAAAGTGATTCTTGACCATCGAGAGATCGGGCCAAAAACGATATCGTACTGTTCAGCATGATATTTCAAAAATGTATTGGGCCCGATGTGTTCTCGTGAATCAGGCATTACGTGTGTGGAGTTATGTGCTCTACCGAGTGCCCTTCTAGTTTGAACATATGCAACCATGGCAAAGAGACCTGTTCAAACTGACAAAATTGGGAATATTCATACGCGCTAACATGAACAAACTGCAATAAAACAAATGATCCCGGAAGCAAACTGCAATACCAAGTGAAACTCAAACTGTAACATATGATGAAATGCGGAGGAAGTTCTTACCAACTTGACTCTGCATTGGTGACAAGCCCAGGTGGTATCATCACATGTGTAGTCCAATCATACTCTGTTGTTCTTGCTTGTCTTTCCTGCTATCTTCAGGATGTCCATCACAGAGTTCACCTCACAGCTTCCTGCAAGATGGCCAACATCATTCGAAAACACAAGAAAGGAGCAAAACCAGATCCTATCAACTACAGGCGAGTAAGCTTGCTTACAATGACATACAAAGTCATGTCATTTAACATTGCAGCCGACATTAAATATTTCCTTTTTTCAAATGTCCCAGTCTCTGATCATCAGTTTGGATTCTGTCCAGATGACTTGACTTTTGAAATGGTGCTGCTTGTTTCTCAACAATGGATGGAGGTCGTGAAGCTCAACTCAAAAAGAGGACAGGGCTGTGTCTCTTGATACTGTTGTGTCTTGTTTGTATATTTACAATGCAAATGCTAATTCCACTTTGGACATATGAGGGCATTCTATGATTGAGTTATGGTTTCGGGATAAGGAGGAGAAGAAGATGAAGAAGAGAGGAGATGGCGGTGATTGAGTAAAGCCTGTTTATTGTTCACCTGTGGTCCGATTCTAATTTGTTCCAAACACAACAAAATTGGTAACGAGGATGGGATCCCAAGCTTTCAGTGCAGGTGAATCTATCATTCTCACTTTGTCTCTCTAAAAGGGATGTCAAACAAACCCTCACATCTATCTATTTACACTATCTTCCACTGGAAGTTCTGTCTCTCAAACATCTGGTCCTCACCATCAGATATGACCTCTCCTGGGCAGACCTTACATCAAAGCTCGAAATACAGTTACACAATAAGCATCCTACATCATGCCAAATCCTTCCTTCCTCAGCCTTAACTACTCACAGAATACTCGGATTTTTAGTCGAGAACCCTACCATAGAGTATGTGAGCAATTTCCCAAGATCGAGGTGTGAAGGCTGATTTTAGATGAATTGTGGATCCCAAACAAAATGAGCCGGGGTCCCCTCGCAAAAATGTGGGCTAACTCTGCTTGGGGGCAAAATCCAAAATGGCCACCACAAAAATTAATTCTGGAATATCTTTGCTCATATTCAGGTGACAAAGGTGATGTTGTTGTCTAAATGTGGGGTTTTTTTAGGTCAAGGAATTCAATTTCGACAAGAGAAATAAGATAATATCAACTTAAACTGCAGTTATAGACCTCGATCATCCAAAATGGTGGTCGAAAAAAATGGAAATAACTATATATTTGTCTCGGTTCATGTTGCAAGTGTGTTCTGTGTGTCTAAGCATTCGTTTTTAGGTACAAATAAACCAATCTTGAGCACTGTTAATCTGCATTTAAAAAATAAACATTGCCGGGCTCTCACTGGCTCTTACGGATACCCCTCACTGTCTGTGCCATGGTACTTTGTGGAGTTGCCACTTGCTGGCTCTTACAGATACTCCCTGCTGTCCGTGCTGTGGCGCTTTATGGAGTCACCGCTCGCCAGCCACGATTGGATCAGAGTCATTGTATATTCCACCGCGAATCAGCAGAAGTATAAATATGGGACTCATCAAAAATATCGGCCTCTGGTCGAAAACTTGGGAAAACGTGTTGAACTGTTTTGTATGGCTGGACTTTGTGCTGATTTATACTCAGATGTTTCATATCATGTACTGTTGGGATGGTTAAAGCTTTAAATGTGATTATGACGTCACAATCGCCAAATTATTTGGTTGCACGAACGTGTCATTTGTGCGATAAGATGCGTTTGCTCCTGTTAATGTGGCCTCATTGAAGTCATCATCGTCCATTATGGCTGTCCCAGGCATACCAATAGCAAGTCCCTCAGGCCAAGCATTGTTTTGTTCGATGTCATATTTGGCCCATGCATCAGAGAGATTTAGAACATCTTTGCAGCTGATTCAAAGAGAAAACGTCCTCATAAGATCAATTATTTCATTATTTCATGGCTTCGTTTTATTGTTAACTGATATATATCATTACAGATAGGCTCACCTTGAATGATGTATGTGTTCTTGTCATGTATGATGAGAGTAATGTCGGTGCCGTAGCCGCTGGGTCTTGATGTTCATGATTGACCACTTTAATGGTTGAATTCCTCAACAAGGTAAGGAATGTAGACAGAAGCTCTTCTGGTTCTTGTTCATTCACTAATTCGTCGACATGTAGTGAATGACCATGACATACACGGCATTCTCGAGACTTGACCTTTGATATGTCGGGCTACAGTGTAGCTAAACTGTTCATCACTTATATTGCAGTGGTGAATTGCTGTCTCAACATACTGTAGCTCCCTTTGGCTGAGGTGTCATAAACCAATGCATTCTTCTGGGACCGCTCATGGAAACCAATTTGGTCTTGGAAGTCATTTTGCAGCATGGATTTCAAGGTGCTAGATTTCACCACACTGATGTTCATGCCAAAGTTCCTCAGCATATGTGTATTGTCTTGAAGAAGGGTCTGTAGTGTGAGAAGCTCACGATGCTCAAATACTAGTGCACATGTGCTTGAAAAACATTTTCCTCGCTTTAGATAAATGCACATGCCTTAGGATCATGAAGCTTAGGATCATCACTTCCAGTGATTGATTATGGGAGATATGTACGGTCTCCAACATGAGCGGTGATGGCAAATTTCAGCAGCAAAGGGATCCGGAGTGGAATCACTTTTGACCAAAAGTCTATCTCGCAAAGCATCATCTTCCAGGAATGCAGTGTGGCCTCTGAAAGCCCACCACGCATCCAGCTGTTGCATGGTGTGCCACTTGCCTCGACCAAGATGCCTCACCTCTTTAGCCTTCATTCACCAAACGGACGAATGCATGTCGTGTAACAGCGGTATTTGAATGAGGCTGTTCACTGGTTGCAAGTTGATCCTCAGCTGAGTATTTCTGACTCGGTTTCGTTTTCACATTCAAGTTTTCTTTTTCTTTTAAAGGCTTGCTCCAATTTAGTCCTAATCAGCTGAGTTTTGCACAATTTGTGAATGTATATGCCACTTGTTCCATTTTACCATGGAACGTCATTAAATATTGTGCCATTCCTGTCTAATCGCATGCATTTTTTTGCATGTTGTTTGAGATTGTTCCAAGCTTCTATGCCTGTGTTACTCTTCTCTTCATCACAGTCTTGGTGACACAATACAGCAACCAACTGTCATATCCTCACTCCTTCTCTTCTGTCCTTTTCTTGATGAAGTCACCATAGTTATCGCTAGAAGCTGAGACGAGTAAATAAGAAGAGGACAGAAGAAGATGTTTATACGGTATAGCAATACCAATTAGCAGTCTCATTAATAAAATAACCAGTCTGTCATTAAAACAAAAAATCTAATTCTTAAGCATTAAACTTAAATAATTAATTTGCTATCAGCAGGGCATTGAATGCTGCTGTATAATGTACTCGTGGAATACCATCCCAGAGAGTCTGTGACCAATTTCCCCAGATCATGGTTTGAAGGTGGAAGGACAGGAAGCAGTAACAAATGACCTTGATTCAGGAGAAAGTGACTCTTAATTCTGATGATGATAATTATGATGATGACGATGGTTATGATGATGGCTGACATATCCCCGTTAGCAATTATCACTATTCAGTTTATAATACAGCCAGGGTAATCCACCAATATTGATTTTTATATACATATTAATAGTGCTCAGGATTGGTTTCTTTGAACCATCAAACGAATGTTTAGATACACAGAAAATATTTGTCACGTGAACTGAGACAAATATAGTTATTTCCATTTTTGCTGCCGCCATTTTGGACATTGGTGGTCTATAACTGTATTTCAAGTTGATGATATATTATTTGTTGTCAAAAATTAATTCCTTGACCTCAAAATCCTACATTTAGCACCAAGATCACCTTTGTAGCCTGGCTATGAGTAAAGATATGATAGAATTGATTTTTTGTGGTGGCCATCTTGGATTTTGCCCCCCCCTAGCGGAGTTAACCCACATTTTTTTGAGGAGTCTCCCGACTCATTTTGTTCAGGATCTGCAATACATCTAAAATCAAGCTTCAAACCGTGACCCGGGGGAATTGGTTACGGACTCTACGGGACGGGCTGCTCCGGCGCATGCTCCCATACCTGACCTGACCTGACTCTATGGGAGGGTCCTCTACTATTTTACCTGCAGCACAATGAAGTATGCTCTCCTCTGTGTGCTGGTAACCCCTTCCCGATTAAACCTCCAAATTCAAGCTTGCTGCATAACGTTTTTGTTCCTTGCTTCTCCTCTCCATGGAACGACATTTCTGAGACGCTTCTCCACTGCTCTTCTCTCCAGGGATTCCATCAGGTGGTGCACTGTCATCTCATGTCATCCCCCATTCTTATTTGTAATATTTGTATGCTATTAACTTCATGTACAGTAAACCTCTTCCTGTTCGGTTATTATATTTCCTCTCTTCCAGCTGAGGACATGTCCCAGATATGCAACAAGTAAAAAGTGCACATACAACTACTCTCTCACATACATATATCATCAGATGAAGCCAGCGTAGACCATTGATGATGATGGCATTTTTAACTTGAGGTTGGAAAACGCTCCTTGATCCACTCTTTTCACAAAAACATAACCGGGAATGGCTGCGTGGGAAAATTTGTGGCTATGTGCTAAGGCCTATGGTCTTTGCCCAAGGAGTTGGGTATCGGATAAAATGTGTCTTGAGACGAAGTCAGGTGACAGAAATTGTGGACCGATTTGGATGACAATTAGTAGTCATATTGGGTGTGTGACAAGGGACGAATTGATTCAATTTTGGTGAAGATCCAGACCCGGATCCGATAATTTTTTTTCAGTGATACTTCACCATTGAGAGATCGGACCTAAAAACAATATATAACACGATATTTCCAAAAGTTGTGGATAGATTACGACAAAACTAGGTGGATGAGTTGGGTCGGTGACGAGAACAATCCAATTATATTTTGGTTAAGGCCCAGATGCAGATATCAGTGGGATACAAAACATAAAGTGCTCAGCCTGGTGGAGGTATGTGCTCCACAGAGCGCCGTTCCAGTGAAATTACGTTTATGACTTGTTATTCGTTAATTATTAAATTCCTAATCAAGTGGGTGTCACATTCTTGTGCTCTTTCATTTTGGCGGGAAGTACAACTAGGGTAGCAAAGCCGTTAGTTTTGGCAGTTATGAGATTCCAGTCCTGCAGCTTCAAATTTGGCCATTCACACCGTTCAAACCATCCTGAGGACTAAGGCCTGACCGGTCTTGTGTTGTTACTATAGCCTATATATGCAAGTAATAAAACATCTTTTTTAAATATAAAAGGATGTCGGGATGTTCCTCCAAAAAGTATGTAAACAAGGTAGGGATGGTCGCAAGAAATGATCATGTGAAACCATCTCGACATCTTTGTTTGAATAATGGTTGTCCCAAGAAAAGACACTAACTGTGTGTGTGTGTGTTTTCTCGAGGCAACCATTATTCAAAAAAAGATGTAGGGATGGTTACACATGATCATTTCTTGTGACCATCCCTACCTTGTTTACATACTTTTTGGAGGAACATCCAAACATCCTTTTTACATTAAAAAAAAAGAAAAGTTTTTATTCCTTGTTTCTTTACTCTTTTTTTTTTTAGAGATGTGTTTACTTGTTTGAGCATTTCATTGTTATTTCACAGAAATTTTTTTTTAATTTTAAAACTTGTGTTCCATTGAACATGAGCAGTTCCCCTACCCCCCTTCTCAGGTGAAATGATGTCGGTACAGAAGGGGAATTTGTGGTGGACTACAATCTTTGCTGAACATAATTAAGTGACTAAATTGATGTCAAGGTAATTTCTGGTTATAAAGTGTTTTGCCAAGAGTTTGTAAGAAGAGCGTCTTTATTAATTATGTTCTACGACTGATTTAAAAATGTTGTAGCACAAACTTGATAGACGTGCTCACATTGTATTAGTACTGTACATACTTTATGGACGATGGAACATTTTAAATAGTACGTACTTTATATAAATATGTGTATTATTGCTGTCGATTGGCCGTGTGCTTGGCCTGCATGAACAGGACAGCAGCACGGAGACAGACAGATTGACCTCCTGAGAGAGAACCAGAGATATGTAGTGGGGAGGGGGAGAGGAAAATGGGTGGTTTTAGGGAATGGGCCGTTTCATGGGGACTGATCAACACTGTGATTGTGACCGCGCTTCCCTGATGAATCCGGGCAGCAGGGAAGAGTGGGGAGATTTGGCCCCCGACCTCTGTTCAGGGGTACAACCATCACAAAGGGGCATCCCCAATTGTTCATTCATGTGTATTTTTATTCTTTTTTTTGTACGTACATACTTTATAGACAGTCACACTCATTCTTTGTGGTACATGTTTTCATATTATGTACTTTATAGACACACAACCCTGATACTATTCCATTGTAACCACACCCATATCTGTCTGGTTGGCCCTTGGACAAATGTGTCTGGAGACCCCGCCCACAATCAGGCTGATTGGCAGTCGTCATGCTCACCCCTCTGTTGCCATCCTATTTCAGAGAGTATCTGTAAATATTTAACTGTAGAAATAACTGTACAAACAAATGACAGAAAAGGATTCTGCAACAAGTAAAACTCTGTCGGATGGTACCAGTCATTGCCATTGAGAGAGGCAGCTCAGAAATATGCCATCTGAAGATGATTATTGTTATTATTATGGTGATGAACAGAAGATTTTCCAGTTTTGACTGATCTCAGTTTTATATTATTACCCCTCAGCCCAATTGGGCTAAGGGGTATTGTCGTCACAGGCGTTGTCCGGGCGTCCGTCCGTCCGGGCGTCTGTCAACTTTTGGTTTCCGTCAATTTCGAGGAGAACGCCTTGTCCGATTAAATCCATTTTTGCATGTGTGTTTGGGGCTGGGTAGAGGAAGGTTCCTTTCGAAAATGGGTGTGCTGTGATTTTCAATATGGCCACCATCTTGAAATTGGTTTGCGTCAAGGGGCTGAGGGGTTACGCCCGCTTTGCGGTGCTATTTTTGCTTTTGCTATGGTCTGGAGTACTGAAAAGTGATCCTTCCTGAGACAATCAGCTAAACAGACCAAGCAGGCTCTCAAACGTGCTTAAGCGACTGTTTTAGAGAATATACACCAACTTCAGTTTTGTATATAATGGGTGGGGCTGCCATTCTTTTCACACACCATCCATACATGGAGTACTCGTTCATTCACTAATAATATATAATATATATATATATATATATATATATACATATACATATCTACATATATACATCTATATATATACATATTTATACATTTTTACATTTACATATACATTTATGTATAAAGTAGATGACCCGTGAACCCGTTGGGTTCCCGTTGTGACAGCAGTTGATGAAAAAAAATCATTTCAAAAAAAAAAAAGGATAGCTCCAGCCGAACTTATAACCGCTAGGTTGTTTGCATTGATCAAATTCTCCCGAAGAGTACTTGACTGAATTGGGAATTGATTTTTAAGTAATTTTTTTCTTTGCCCAATTTGAACGAAACTTGATACTGCACACCACAGGCAAATGGTGAGTGAGGTGGCCCTAAATTTTTTGCGCATCTGTCCCGTTTTGGCTGTATTTCGGGAACATACATACATGCATACATACATACATTTATACAAGATGAGAGTTTTAGTAATATATATATATATATATATATAGATAGAGAGATATATATATATATATACACACATATATACACATATATATGTGGTGTTTACTCAAGAAAGACCCACCCACATCTCCCACCTGTGAATGGGGGGAATAACCAATTAGCTCTCACCTAATCAATTAAACCCAGGTGGCTAGGATTATATAAATATATCGACTCCTCCCATGCTCTCATATCCGAAGAAGCTGCATAAAGCAACCATGAAAAGCTACGCAAGGTAATCGCTTTGCTGTTTCAAACCCTTGCCAGAGTTCCTCCACAGCTGTGAAGACATTCATAAATAGTACACACATGAGAATGCCAATGCTACACACACCCTCAGCTGCTGGACCAATATCATTGCAAATTGGTGAATAATCAGCAACAGCGCAGACATACATGCATACCTCTTAGACTCCCAAGCATGTACAACGTGCACATGCTGTTTGACGAATATTGCTTTTTACGGTCAGTGTGTAAAACTCTGGTTTCCCATGACATCGATAACTGAGTACTAGGTGGTGACGGTGTGGGAGTTCATGATGGTGTGGGATTTGAGTGATCCATTGGTGAATAATTCTCTCCCAGAGAAGAAGGCAAGTCAAAAGTGAAATGCAAGAGCAGAGGTGAATGAAATTGAGGAGTGGTTGCAACAGGAGTAGAGAATGGGAATGGTGCAGCATGGGAAGCAGGGTTTTGAGGTGGATGAAGCATGATTTTTGGGGAAATACATGTGTGAAGGAAAGGAGGAAGATGGTTCAGAGTGGCGGTGAGAAGAAAGGAGGAGGAGAGGAGGTATGTGAAGGCAGTCGGAGAGGCACAGCAAGTTGCTTGGACTCGGTGGGAAGGTGTGCAGGTGAGGACGTTGAAATAGCAAGAGATTTGGAGGATGGAGCCAATACTGTTGAATTTCCTGTTGCGGGCAATGTATGATGTGCTTCCATTGCCAGCAAACTTGAGGGTGTGGGGGGGTTGTTGCAGAAGGAGAGCTGCTCTTGGTGTGGGGGTCGTGGAACGATGCAGCATGCACTGAGTGCAACCTCAGTAGCATTGGCAGCAGGAAGATATAGATGGCGGCATGATCAAGTGTTGGCAGCGGTAGTGGAGATGATGCAACAAGAGGTGATTAGATAGAGAAAGATGGGAGTGGAAAAGGAGGAGGAGGCCCATGAGAGAGAGGTGGTGTTTGTAAAAGAGGGCTCAGTGGTAAGAGGTGGAAGAAGGTGGAAGGTAAGAGGTCTGCCAAATGCATGTGATTAGCACGTGGTGGCAGACCTAAAGCCACAGATGGTATTTCCGGAGGAGATCTGTGTGACAAGTTTGTGGCCTGGCATTGTCATCTGGTCAGGTACAACAAAGCATGTCATCTTTGGGCAATTGTCAGTACCTTGGGAAGAGAATATGGAGGAGGTGCATGAGAGGAAGAGAGGAAATTATGGTCAACTGGAAGCGGAGTCTCAGGAGAAGGGATGGCAAGTTTGTTGTCAGCCATTTGAGGTGTGGTGTGGTGGGTATATTGGCAATTCCTTCTACACATTTCTTGCTCGACTTTGAGTGGAGTGTGTGGAACAGAAAGGAGGAGGTGTGTGAGAGTGGCCCAGGTTGCCTTGAATGGCTCACTTTGGATTTGAAGGAAGTTTATGGAGGAAGGTCAAAAGGTGTAGGTTGAGATCGATTGGGTGGGGTTTCTTTCAGCCCTAAAAGGGGTAGTGATTGAGTGTGGAAGAGATATGGAGGGATGTTGATTTGAACAGTGTATGCTGTGAGGTTAGTCAGTTGGTTGTGTATGTGTGTGTGTGTGTGTGTGTGTGGTTTTTTTGTGCATGTTTTGTGTGTTTTATTGTTGAGTGGTGCGTGTTGTAAAGTTGGACGGTCGGTTGGTTGCTCCAGTATTTATGTTCGGTGCTGTGGATTCTGAGAAGCTGTTGTTATTGGTGTAACTCGTGTTCTTGCTGACTGGGGGTAGGGGTACGTATGCATCCAAGTGTACTTGCTGCATCTGGAGGCATAATGGGCCCCTGCTGGCACACCTTAGCTGACTGTATCGAGGTTGAAGGGCCGAAACGGGATGATCCTGAGGACTTCGACTGAAGACCCGGTCAGCGAGGCACACTTGTGGCTCAGGTGTGTTTTGAAGTTACACATATATTTTTCGACACACATACACTATTGATCCCCTAATTCTGTTTCTTTTGTAATCCCAAATCAAGCAAAGTTCACATTCGCATCGACCACCTCTCTTCCGTCACCACACCTGGCCAGGCCTCTTGGTGACGTACAGTATTGTCCGGGACACCAGTTTAACGTCCACCCAAGGGACTCACATTGATGATGCAGTCTTTTGCCCTCTTTTGAGAGAAATACAATCGCCGTCGCCCGATGTTGCACCACCATTTTGCCGCCCAGACCATCTCACTCTTGGTTTTGTTTTAAATCCTTTATTTATCAATTGACGATATTATGTTTTTATCTTTATTTTTGATTCACCTAATGTTGTTAGTTTATTAAAATCAATTTTTGGCAATTTATTTGATACAAAAGGCCAACATTTGTAATGCTGGGTGAAGATTACATAATTTGGTGTTTGTATCTGATCTATAGAAGGACCATCTGGACCCGGCCACCTTGGTCGGTACGTTCCCTTCTCCCTTCTCTCACTTCACGCTCCTCCATGAGCCTAGACATTGTATATAAAAAATATTTAAAAACGACAAGCCTGTCTGTCTCACGAATCCAGCCATGGATTTTGATCAAAGCACCAAATGTGGAACTCTTTTTACAATACGTTTACCTTGTATAATGTATCCACTAAGCTATTTATACCTGTATGGATTTTCAAATTCAACAAGACACTCACAGTGATATTGTATATACAATGCAACTTCATAGTGATCCGTTACAAGCCCTGCCTCCTTGGTGTGTGCGTGCGTGTGGATGTGTTTGTGTTCGTTTTCGTTTCTTTCCTCTTTGGTCTCCCACCTTTCATATGATAACTGAGCCTTCCTTGGATTCCTGATGAAAGTGGCACAAACCATACAGGCTGAGCATTTCTAACCATGTTCACAATAAAGGTTCATCACTACCAAGGCTTTCTTCCACCAAGACAAAAAGTGATGCTCGCCCACGGGTTTGGAATGTGTGGGCCATGCACACTCAATTACGTCTCACTCCCTCTGAAGTTTAATAATGAGATATGTGTGCAATCAGAGGTGCTAAGGCATTTCACCTGTTGTTGCGCTAGTCTTAGCGTCGTCCAATTCATGCATTTGCAAAAACCTCACCCTTGGACAAGGATATTTATTTCATACAATTTTGAATCGATGTGGGCAACAACCAAAAAGAGCAGTTGGATGGAGACGAAGATGTTTGAAAAGGACAGCTATTTGGGAAGGGGATATGATGGCAGTGCTTAGATAAACCTGCGCACCATTTGTGATTGAACAATTTGAAGGAGAAACTTTCACCAACATTTAATTTCTCTCCAAATAATCCGATCGATGAGATGCATTTCTTTGTGACATTTGTCGCATTCCTTTCTGTTGCTCCTCTACGAATGTGGAAATTATCCCAGACGTGCGAACCCAACAAATGGATTCTAAATGCGTGAAAGATCAGGCTCACAAAGAACGTCCTCGAATGCCAAGATCTTCTGGCAGTTTGATTTGGTCACGATCCTCCACTGGGCGCTTCATTCAGCACATCAATTTCTTCTTCTTCGTTGGTGTACAGCACAAGACTGCGGGGTAGCATCATTGGCTGAGACCGTGGCTGTGCCGCTGATGCAATGCCCTCTGCTGGTTAGGGCAGGAATTTGGAATTTGGCTATGGTGCCAGCGATATCTCGCCCACTCGTTGCAAAGGAGTCCGTGGGATCTTGAACATCCACCAACTAATGCTGGCAGATGGGGCACCGGTTTAACGTCCACCCAAGGGACTCACATTGATGATGCAGTCTTTTGCCCTCTTTTGAGAGAAATACAATCGCCGCCGCCCGATGTTGCACCACCATTTTGCAGTGGGATGTATAAGTAGCTCAGAGCTTTGGTTCTGAGTGAAACCAAGAGTGCAACACAATTAACTTTTGAAGTCCATTAAATAATTTAAATTGATAGATTAACTTAAAGTTTTCCCATCACTGGGATGGGTACATTTCCTCGTGCTGCATTTAATAAAAACTAACCTCAACCCTAATAGAGGCCGACCCTCAGCCAGACCATCGGAGAGGCCGACCCTCAGCCGGACCATCGGAGAGGCCGACCCTCAGCCAGACCGAATCTCAGGAAGCTTGACCAAATATAAGCCTGACCTTTTGAGGCCAAGTTTCAGTGAGCCTGACCTTCTGAGGACCAATACTCAGTGAGCCTGACCTTTACTGAATCTGAAGGCTGACTCTCAGTGAGCTTATCGACATGTGAGGCCGATTGTCAGTGATCCTGATCTTCAGAAGTTCCAACCCTCAGAGAAACAACAAACTCGCTGCACATTTTTATTTCTTTATGTCTGTGTGATCTTCATCCTTGAGGGCACAGTAAGCATGTTACGGGCTGCCCCCGTGTGGCTAATATCCATACTTTATGTGCTTTTAGTCGTTAATAAGGTGCACATGATTTTTGCTGCCACCGTTCCACTTTCATTGCCGTGGGAACCTCAGCTGTTACCTGCCTTAGCTCTCTCTATCTCCTCTGTTCTGCTGTCTTCCAAGTGCAGGTCGTGCTGCCAACTCTGAGATGAGCGAGTGCAGACCGAACGGTACCACAGCGATACTGTCCCCAAAGAATGAAAATGCTCACAAAGACCTAAACACTCTGTCACAATGATGATGTGAGCCTTGTTTTCATCCAGACCAGGATCATCTCAGTATCATCACATTATCTCCGCATTAGCTGGCTCACAATCCACCTGTGGTTTCATCATATCTGGATTAGACCCTCACAGCGTATTTCCCTTGCCTTATAATGGTCTTTTTATTTGTAGGTACTTTGAAAAATGGCAAATAAAACACCAGTTCAGTATTTAAGAAAGAATTGAGAGAATTGTTGGAAAACTCCAGACCAGTAAGTTTCAGTGGTGGGTAGAGTGGAGTAAGGTGGAGCACTGCGGGGTGGCATCATTGACTGAGTGCGTGGCTGTGCCGCTGATGCAATGCCATCTGCTGGTTAGGGCAAGAATTTGTAATTTGTTCAGGTGCTGCCAATAGCTCACCTGCTCTTCGTGAAGGACACCTTCATATCCTTAACGTCCACTAACTAATGTTGGCAGAAGGGACATCCGTTTAACGTCCATCCAAGGGACGGCACACACATTGAACTACTCTACCTGTGAAATACCGGGATCACAGTTTATAGCTGGGTAGGGGAATCGAACCCAGGTGAGACAGCTTTGTGGCGAGTGTGAGGATCCTTACTGTTTGTAATTTGTATAAACGAATTTGATTGCCAAGCAGAGGGAAAACTTTCCAAATTTGCAGATACAAAGCTACAGGTTGTAAAGGAGGGGGGACTGGGGGTGGCAGGGTAATGCACATATCGAGGGGAGGGGTTGGGGTTCTTAATATATATTTCTATACATATGGACTTACACAAGAAAATAATTGGTGGGTAAGAAACTTGAGCAATCGACACAGTGTCCGGTGGTAATAAGAAAGAGCTTGTTGGGTTTAGGTTACATTCACAGGAGATAGTCGACCAAAGTCTAAGGAGGTAGTGACATCATTATTCAGAAACCTGAATCTTACTTTGATTTCTTTGGTTATCATTATTTAAGACGCTCGGAGTGAAGTAGCCAAGTTTCAGGTTTTGAAGACTTCGTTTAAGAGCTCAAGTTGGTGATTTACTTGGGATAAGAAGAATTTGTTTCAAAACTGGATTACTTTGTTGATGTGTTTGTTTTAGTGGTTGAAATGTTTTCATTACATACCTATAACTACCAAATACAATGTGGACAAGTCTGAGACGACGATGGTTCACGAGCGGTATTTGACGATGTAGATTGTTTCAGAAGTCAAGGATGAGACAATGTGATAATGTTTGACCAAGTTATAAAAAATGACCAACATGATGTGGTACGAGTGACAGGTTATTAGCTGCAAAATGTCGAAAACCCGGTTTCGTTCAACAACTTAAAAATTTGACCTTTGCATAACCTTTAAAGGTCACAAAACAATGTTGTGGACATTAAAAAAGGAACAGGATACGTGCTATAGCTTAATGGAGTTAGTTCGGCGAAGAAGGTCGAAACCGGTTCGTTCCCACAACTTTGAAAATTTGACCTTTGTGACCTTTAAGGTCAAAGGTCAAGGATTATGACCTTTGGTGCAAAACTTCCTCTGGAACATTCCAGGAAAATATAACGTCATATCGGCTATATGGCATTTCACACTCCTCGGATTATCCATACTTGATGAAATCAGCGTAAAAACAACCTTGAAGGGGGCGCACGGGCAAGGTGTTCGAGATAGAGCAAAATGGTTTCAAGACTTTAGGTGGGGAATGACCTCAAGATTATGCATAAAAAATATTGTCATCCTAGCTCTCAAAGTTTGGGCGGTCGTATGATTTTTATGTCAAAATTCTAAATTTTCTAAGTTCGTGACCTTGACCTTGACTTGTGACCTTGACCTGGGACGAAAATGAAAAATCGAGCTCGTGGGGCTATGCAGGTGCATTGGGCTAACCAAATACCAAAACCACTGCCAGATTCGACAAACCCCTAGGAGAAGATGCAAATTGAAATCGGCTACCCCTAAAACACAATTCGCAATTTTCTAAGTTTGTGACGTTGTGGCCTTGACCTTGGGACAAAAATGAAAAATCGAGCTCTGTGGGGCTATGCAGGTGCCATTGGGCTAACCAAATACCGAAATCCCTGCCAGATTCAACAAACCCCTCGGAGAAGAAAATTTTTTATGTCAAAATTCGCAATTTTCTAAGTTTGTGACGTGTGCCTTGACCTTGGGACAAAATGAAAAATCGAGCTCTTGGGGCTATGCAGGTGCCATTGGGCTAACCAAATACCGAAACCCCTGCCAGATTCAACAAACCCTCGGAGAAGAAAATTTTTATGTCAAAATTCGCAATTTTCTAAGTTCGTAGCCTTGTGACTTGACCTTGGACAAAAATGAAAAATCGAGCTCCGTGGGGCTATGCAGGTGCCATTGGGCTAACCAAATACCGAAACCCCTGTCAGATTCGACAAAACCCCGAGGAGAAGATGCAAATTGAATCGGCTACCCCATAAAAACACATGTTTTTTGGGCGTGGCTCCGCCCATAATGGGCGCACCACACCCATTTTCAGAAAACACAACTAGATCATGATATAAACCTCCCACCAAAATTTTTCAGGATCGGATCAAAACCCACGGAGCTATGCTCGGGACAGACAGACAGACAGACAGACACACAACACATAACGAAATAGAGTGTCACTTATTTTTCGTGGACCAATTATTTTTTCGTGAAAATATTTTTTCGTGAACCAATAAATCCAGTGCCAGATTTAGGGCAGGCAACCCAAGCGACCGCATTGGGCATGGGCTCAGGGGCGCCGGCTGACGGCTTGGGGTGCGCCGGCCACAAAGCTATAACAAGGAACTTTGATACAGGAGGAGACCATTCGACCCATGATGCCTGCATACAACACCAGGTTAAATAAATCTGTCAAGCCAGAGACTTAATTTATTGAAGGATGGGGGAGGGGGGAGTGGGGATGAGAAAAGTGTGGCGGCCTCAAGGATATCACTTGGGTGTTAAATGGAGTGGAGGGGGGGGGGGTGGACTAGGCAGTTTCAGAGTGAAGAATATACAACACCAACCACACACTATCCCTTGATGAGACCCTCCACAGACATCACAATCAGCACACATGTAAACAATCACCCATCCGTACTCGAACTACCAATAAGACCTGCTAATATCCCGATACCCTCTATCTCCAATGCTTGTGCGTAACCTATCTAGTTTCAATTCGAACCTATAAACTCTCTGCTGCCACTACCTTTCCAGGGAGACCATTCCATGCATCAACAGCTCTCTGAGTGAAAGACCCTTACCTTAACACCGTCTTAACTCTCCTCGTCTTTACTTTCAGACGATGGTCCCTAACCCGATCACTGTCTATTCTGCTGAAGAATTCTTCTGCACTTGTTTTGTCAAACCCTTTATTTTGTTAAAAATCTCTATCAGACCCCCTTGTAAACACCTCCTTTTTAATACTGCATATAAAGTCTACCTTAGCCTGGACACACCGATCCCTTTGCCCACAAAATTTTTCCCACTGCTTCGGAAATGCTAAACCTTCCTGTCTACACCATTCTTCCATCCATAGGTTGACATCTATCACTCTGCTCATACATTATATTCCATTTCCTGATCTTGGGAGAATCCCAGAAAAAAATTACCTCACAACCCTTTGCTTTCACCGGCTTTCCCAATCTCCTGTGTCTATTTTACAAATCCTCCGAGGAAACTTTCCCGACATCATTTGTTCCCAGGTCGTCCCCTACAACCAACGTCAACCTGCCAGGACCTTATACCATGTCATTTAACCTTCCTTCAATGTTTCTAACTCCTGCTCCTTCAAAACTGTACAGAACTCCATCTACAATCCTTCCTGCAGAATTAAGAATTGACATATTGAATGGTCTCATCACAAACAAAAACTCTCCCTGGCCTCATTCCTACCAATCTCTATTGCTGCACCCTCACCACTGCTTGCACTGGCAGCACCCTCACCACTGCTCGCCATTGCCTCCACCTCACCACTGCCTGCCGTCACTACATCATCACCACTGCCTTCCCTTGCTACCACCACACACTGCCTTCCCTCTGCAACCCTCTCATCATGTTTTCAAAAGTTGAATAAATGGTGATGGGTGCCAAAGATGCCCCTTGCCTGGCGTGTCTTTTGATCTCGGGGCAGCCCTGGATAAAACAAAGGATGTTACAAATGGTGACAAGTACATCTGTGGCTCCTATTTCGGCTCATGTGCATTCATCTATCTATAATTCCAGCAGTGTGTGTGTGTGTGTGTGTGTGTGTGTGTGTGTGTGTGTGTGTGTGTGTGTGTGGTGTGTGTGTGTGTGACCGCTGTTTCTCGACAACCACTGGTCTGATCTAATTAAAACTTGCCAGGTATATGCTGGGCCCTGTGGTATATGTGCCTTTTCAAGGTTTGATATTAATCGGACAAGTGCTTCCAAATTATGGCCATTTATTTACCAACCAATGACAAGACACGTGCTTGCTGCGTCGGCGTGGTCGATGGGGAAGAGATCCTCAGCCCGCGTTCCCCATTACGGGTTACAACGTACAGACTTCCGGATAGTGTGACTGAGTGTATTCTAATAATTTCTCGATTTCTTCTGCGCATTTATAGATAAACACAATGCCCAATCCAGTCGTCGTTTACGAGAGCGAAGGAACGGCCTGTGTGGTTGTTTGAAAGGTTTTTTTTGGGGGGGGGGGGGTTCTCTCTCTTCTCTTTGTTTTTTCCTTGCGATGACATTGCGAAAAGGCAAAATACGTTGGCGCTAATTGAATAATTGGCCATTAAAACTAAATTGCGAATAATCGTAACTGCGATATGCGAACTTCCGGGCCACGCACGTACGGGCAGGTGAGAGCGAAGGAACGGTCTGTGTGGTTGTTGTTTCTGGCTCTCAGCTTGAAAGTGTTTTTTTTTTGGTTTTCACGTACGGCATGCACGTACGGGCACGCACGTACGGCCACACACGTACGGGCACGCGAAAGCGAAGGAACGCCTGTGTGGTTGTTTTTTCTGGCTCGCGTTTTTTTTTTTTTTTTTACACGTACGGGCACGTCTAGTCTATCTATAATTCCAGCAATCTGTGTGTCTGTGTGTCTGTGTCTGTGACGCGTGTTTCTCGACAACCACTGGTCCGATCTAATTGAAACTTGCCATGTATATTGTTGGGGACCTGAGGATGTGCCTTTTCAAGGTTTGATATTAATGGACAAGTGCTTCCCAAGTTATGACCATTTATTTACCAACCAATGAAAGGACACGTTGCTGCGTAGGCGTGGCTGCGTAGGCTGGTGCGCTGCTGGCCGACGATGACGTCACGTGCCGTGCCGGTTACGATGGGGATCGATCGGTGCCTTAGTTACCGTGGTGTAGGAGTGGCAATGGTCAATGGCAGCGAATGTCATGGCAAGCAAGGACAGGGAGGTAAACTTGATTTTAATTTGGATTTTAATTAACTCTGTGTGTGTAAGTATCACAGCAGTTGTTACTTCAATGCAAGCGATATTCGTGGAATGCATGTGAACATTCCTCTGGATAGTGATGACTTAATGTTATTCTAATAATTTCTGATTTCTTATGCGCATTAATAGATAACACAATGCCCCAATCCAGTCGTCGTTTACGAGAGCGAAGGAACGGCCTGTGTGGTTGTTTGAAAGTTTTTTTTGGGGGGGGGGGGGGGTTGCACGTACGGGCACGCGAGAGCGAAGGAACGGCCTGTGTGGTTGTTGTTTCTGGCTCGCGGTTTGAAAGTTTTTTTTTTTGGTGGGGGGGGGGTTGCACGTACGGGCACGCGAGAGCGAAGGAACGGCCTGTGTGGTTGTTGTTTCTGGCTCGCGGTTTGAAAGATTTTTTTTATATTTTGGTGGTGGGGGGGGGGGGGGTTGCACGTACGGGCACGCGAGAGCGAAGGAACGGCCTGTATGGTTGTTTGTGTGCTCGCGGTTTGAAAGTGTTTTTTTTCCCCACGTACGGCACACACCGTTACGGGACGTACTAGTTAGTGTAATGTGAAGAAAAACGATTTTTGACATCTTCCTACAATGATTTTATCCTCTAAACTAAATAATCATTTTTTTACCTCCACCACCGAAGGTGAAGGAGGTGATGTTTTCACCCATTTCCGTCTGTTTGTTTGTCTTTGTACAGGATATCTCAAAAAGTTGTGGACGGATCTGGATGAAATTTTATGGACAGCTTCGGTGTGTGATATGGACGAACTGATTAGATTTTGATGAAGATCTGGATCCGGATCCGACTACTAGAATTTTAAAAGTGATTCTTCACCATTGAGAGACGGGGCTCAAAAACGATATATAGCATGATATCTCAAAAATGTGTTGGGCCAGATATGTTCTCGTGGATCAGGCATTACGTGGCGGAGGTATGCGCGCTCCCAAGTACCCTTCCAGTTTTGCTGCTGTGAGGCCATGAACATGCCAGTCAATTCTTGTACTTGGGTTGTTGTTCCAGGATGTGTGGATAGATTCTCCTTTTCCTGCGTTATGTCCTTGCTTGTTCAGAAAGCGTGATCTGACGACCCCCTCACCCCAACACAAGGTATCCCCTCCTATGTACTGGCTCACGTTTAGAGGAACAGGTTGCGATGTTGTGATATTTTGATGTTTTCGCCCTCAAACTCGTTCTGTTCTCATATCTTTGTTCCAAGGGTTATTTAAAGGATTGTCACCGATCCATGGACTGCGTCCAATTTCAGTTCATTTGATGTAACATTTCCCGCTGTTATTATCATAATCCCAGTTTGGTTCTGATTTGTGTTGCATTCCAGCTGCGATGACTACCACCGGTACAATGTCAACCATCTTTAGTTTCCAGGTTGACTTTGTTTTTCAGTTCTTGGTACTTTTTTTTCTCGTTTTCACATTGTTTAGTCAAGGTCACTGAGTACTGACACTTGGAATTAGCAATGCTTATCTTTCCTTCTGATTTCAGAACACCATGTCCGATATCAATGCTTTGTGTACAATGGTCACGCTTGATGGTACGTGAGCACGATGTTCTCTTTTAAAACTACAAGGGCACTCGGTAGAGCGCATACCTCCGCCCTGGAACACATGATCCACGAGAACATTTTTTATTTTTTTTATCTTGCCAAGTAACGAACAGACAGAGAGGGGCGAAAACATAACCTCCTTCACCTTTGGTGGCAGTGGAAATGACTACCCTCGGATCATGCTTCCATAACTTCCTCGACTGGGGTTGAAGTTATTTTTTCAGATGTTCCATGGGATAACACCACATACATATTGTTGTGCCTTTGTGTGTACAACTGTTCCTGCATGAGTTTTTGCATTCCAAGAGAAGGTGACGCTGCTTTCTGTTTCGACCTTGTAGAACCTGCACTTCTCCGTTTGACTCGATCCCAACATTTTCTTGAAGCCATTAGTGCAGTGTCCTTGATTGTGGGTATTTGTTTCAGCTCTTTCTCCATCCCGGGTCAGCTCCTGATTGTTATTAGCCACTCTCTCAATCCTTTTTTTTTATCTATTCCATTTTGCATCGTGGTCTTATGCGTGATCAATCGTTCATTACCTCCACCACCGAAAGTGGACGCAGGTTATGTTTTCACCCGTCGGTTTGTCTATGAACGTGATATCTCAAAACGTGGACGAAGTCAGCCGAAATTTGGTGGACATGTTGGGTGTGTGATGAGAACAAATTGATTCGATTTTGGTAAAGATCCAGATCCGGATATAAAGTTTTTTTTCAGTTTTTAAAAAGGTGATTCTTTACCATTGAGAGATGTGGCCAAAAATGATATGTAGCACGATATCTCAAAAGGTTGTCGATGGATTATGACAAAACTTGGTGGATGAGTTGGTTAGGTGACAAGAACAAGGAGATTACATTTTGGTTCAGATCTGGATCTGATTCGGCCCATCAGTGGGATACCGAGTGCCCTTCTAGTTTTGGCCATGGAAACATTTTTATATGTAATAGCCATGATGATATTATATAAATATAAATTGTGTGGAGGGGAAGAAAAGGGCAAGTGTGAAGCATGCTGGTCAGTGGCAGAGGTCAAAAATTCAGCCATTTTGTGTACATCTAATCAATAAATGTCATTTTGTGTGTGTGTTTGAGTGTGTGTGTTTGTGTAACACCAATCACGCCAAAACTACAGGGCCAATTACAAACAAACTTGGCACACGGACAAAGTTCGACCTTCTGATGAACATGGGCTACTTTGTGTTTTTCTTAGTGACCATTAATAATGATTATATCGCTAAATTAATTTCTAAAGTTTAGTGTGCCGGATTGTGGGTATGGCCTCGACGTCTCCAGCTCTCATTGGTTTAAACTCGCATTTTACGTCATTACATCTTGTTGAACCCTAATCCTAGCTTCTGGTAAGTTTAGTTATTGTTATTGTAATTCCCTTAATATAATTTGTGCACCCCCTCCACCCTCGGCCCACTGGCTCTCCTGCCCCCCCTCCCCGCCTCAAACTCTCCAACACCATCCCCCCGCCCCAGCAATTCTCCAACCCACTGGCCCCCAACTCTCCTATCCCCCCCTCTCAATTTTTCCTCCCGAGCAAGGCGGGTATCCATACTACTATTAATATATTGTTACAGATTCAACTCCAGTAGGAATCGCGAGGGAGGTCTTTGATTCACTTCCCGGCTGACGACCTGAAGCCAATGAACTGCCGATGGGAACAACCAACACGCAGTCTGAGACACTTAATTTTAAGTAAGGTCCAGCGTCCAAATCCCGCTTTACTTTCCCAGAAAATTAAGCACCCAGATAAGGACTGCGCTTCCCGACGTACCACCTTGATGAAAATACGGCCGAGCATTACTGCAGGTGGACATGCCAGCGAATGACAACCCATGACTGATCAGTGGGGACGAACTCCTTGTTACTGCACACTCTGCTCAACCAAGAGAAGCAGACAATCAGACATTTGGAAAAGGTTTGCAATGATTAGCCAAGAACACGTATGAAAAGCAGTGTCACAATCGTGAAATCCTTATACTGTGCACATAATCCCCCTCCGAGCCAGTCACTTGTCGCAAATACGAACAGGTGCCACAGTCATTCTGGGAAACAAGAGGAGTTAGAGGGACAAAGAGAGAAGAGAAGAAGATGGGGTGTATTCACGACCCCTCGTTCACCTGCACGTAAGCCTCCCGGCTTACGTGGGTCTAAATATGGGGGGTGGGGAGGGGGTGTTGAAGGTGAAATATAAACTGTCTTGAGAGGCCTTGGTTTCCATGACGTCAAGCTGAGCAATGTGTGAGGCTGGCAGTTAGCCCAGAGGAGAGAGCAGTACTCCGTCAAGCTATGGGTGAAGGCCTTGTAGGTGGATTAGAGTTCAGGTGTGCCAAGGAAGGACTTCATATGATTTGGAAGCCAACTTTGAAATGTGGTTTGCCCATTAAAGATCGTGATTCACAGTGAAACCCAAAAGTTTGAGAGACTGAACTTCCTCAAGAGTATTGTTTAGAAAGATGGGGTGAGAGGGTTTTGCCAAACAGTCCTTTTGGAAAGAGATAGTGAGAGTGTGAGATTTGTCTGGATTGAAAGACATATTCCAAGTGTTTGACCATCTTGTGATTTTTGTCAAGGTCTGAAGAGGGAAGAGGCTACAGCCTGCCAATCTGAAGGATGAGGGATGTCATGGCAGATGGTGATGTCATTTGCAAATCGATAAAGCGGATTTTATCAGTAGTGTCATCACTACTAGATGCTAATTGGTGACCCACCAGCAGACTGACATCACCACTCGATGCTGATTGGTGACTTGCTGGCAGAATTACATTTCTGCTCAGAGGAGATTGGTGACCAGCTGAGGGCAGTGTGGCATCTCTGTGAAGTGCTGCTTGATGACCTAACTTTACACAAGCACCCAAAGCTTACATTTGTTATAAAGTTTTATAATATGTATATATATATATATATATATCAAGCTCTTTCTAATCACTGATTCATATTAACGATCAGTACCTTCCGGGTGATGTAGAAAGCTGAAATTTTGCATGCCGATGGACATCGAAGCTGATACATCAGGAAAAATCACATAACCACCGGAAAGCATCCGTAAATGAAAATATAAATGAATGAAAAATGAAACACAGGTGTGCGACCCGAGACAATGGGGGAGCACGGTCCGTTATTACTTGCAATGTTTAAGCATACCCCGCGAGTATATATCTATTTTATATATATGTATCTATATATATTGTTGCGGGCCGGCGGGGTCGGGTGAGAAGACCACTAGGTGGGGGAAGCGACGTCGATTCCCACCAGACTCCCCGGCATTGTAGGCCGTCACTCACGGATAATTCCATGACGCGACGGGTCGCTTAACCGACCGTGGACACCAATAACTCAACTGCGTGACCTAGGGTCCTCCTGCCTATGGAATCGGGTTACCTAATTAACCACACGGTTTAACGACCGGGGAACCACGCCCTCGGTACGCCTTGTCCGAACCGGATCACTCTACCGGATCGGATCACCTTTCCAGATCGAATGCAGCCGAGCGACACTGCCAAGGACGTACCGGCTCGAAGGAACGGACCGTTGGGAATAAAGACCCGGCAAAACCTGGATTCGAACCATGCCGGACCAATGAGGGAAATGACAAAGGTGAGCTGGGAACATTTCTACAACAATTATTT
>CM068963.1:114789617-114825432 GCA_035128595.1 Eptatretus atami
TCACGTGGTCCGCCTTCCTGGGCTGGGTTTCGGCCAGACGCCGTTACAGCCCGCCCACCTGGGTGCAAAACGTACGTGACACGTCGCGCATTTCTGGCCTTGGGCAGATGGATGGTGGTGCAGCTTAAAGCGTTTGTCCAGCCGAACGTGCGCGTCTGGATTTTGCCCCAGAAAACGAGACTCCGGACTGGTACGTGTGGTAAGCGGGACGAGGGTAGCAAGCGAGGCAAATTTACCTCAGCAAATAAAAGGAGGGAATAAAATAAAAGGGAAAAATGATTTAATAACCAACTAATAGCCCATCGCAACACACTCCCTTGTCTTCCCACTAGACAAAAGGTAGGGACCTAACTACACGTACATTAATGGAATAACTGACTCGGGACAACTATCTGTTGCATGCGGTTCTGAGAACCGCAACAATATATATATATATATATATATCATACATACGGTGACAGGAAAATCGAATCTGTTTAAATGTTTTGTTGTTAGGAAGCTTTGCACAAATACTCTTCAAGAGCTTTTTAATTTAAACTTCAGCGTGTATCGTCGCACATCTTGGGTTTATTGGATTAGGCTTCGAGGATAATGTCCCTCAAATGGTCTCCATCATCAGCCGTGCAGGAATGAAACGTTTTTCAATATTATTGATGTCGTTTTGCTTGGGATATGCTGATCCTCGAATGTTATATTTTGTTTCCCCTTGTCCTTCAAATTACTCCACAGAAATTAATCTTGGCTGGTTAGATCAGGAGATCTCGTGGCGCTCGTGCACCGTCACCAACCCAAGAGATGGCGTGACCATAAAAGTGTTGGCGTCGACGATTCATTGGCATGTGGGCAGTGTTATGAGACCCTGTCTTGGTCAAAGTAAATGTTCTTCAAATGAAGGCGCTGGCACATAATTTGGGAAGAGACAATGTCTCGAGCATGTGAACACGATGTGTGACATTTCATGTGCACCCTCTTTCATGTTTAAAAAAAAGTAAGGCCTTATGATACCACTTGTGTAAAATTCAAACCACACAACGTATTGTGACTATGAAATGGATTTCGTGAAGTTTCCAGGAATTTCTGAGCACGGAAACCTGGAGTTCTGCCGATTAACAAAGTCACTTGGTGCAGCGCCTAACTCGTCACTCATTAATAGCTGACAATATGCCCATTAACCTGGAAATTTGTGACCATCTTACTCGTGCTTTGTATTCCTCTTCTTTCATATGCACCACGTGATTGCGTGTTGCATCATTTGCTTAGAGTGCTGCTGGGCTGCTGATGCAATGCCCCCAAAAGGTAAGAGCAGGAATTTGTCATTTTTTTCAGGGTTTTGGCGATAACTCACAAACTTTTTGCGAAGGACACCGTGAGATCTTTAACGTCCACAAACTAATGCTGGCAGCTGGGACACCCGCGAAACGTACATCTGAGGGAGGCGCACATGTTGATGAATCACCCTGCCTGAAAAACACCGGGATTTGAACCGATGAGAGATAGCTCAGAGGCGAGTGTGCATACCTCTCGGCTATCCTGCAAGTTTGATCAGCCTCAGAGAGTTCCTGGACAAACTGAAACTTTTTATGGATACCACTCGGTGTTCTTTATGAGTATTATTCCAAGATTTCCTGTTGTGTTCAGTACAGATGAGAGTCGGTGTACATTCATATCGGGGCTCTCGTCACTGTTACTCACGTATCCTCAATTGCCACTGGTGTGCTGACACGTGTATGCCTACCATGTGGTCTTGTGTTTTGTGCCACACCTTCACTTCAAAATGTATTCAAAAAATGGGTTGGGTGGGAGAGGGTGTTTGGGAGGGGTGATGAGGGTGGGAAAAAGACAGTCCTCTGTGATGTGGGAGTATCCAGCCCAGAGATTTGGCTTTACCGTTTGAGATTTGAATGATTTTCAGTGCCTTGGTCTCCATGATATCAAGACGTGAAATGTTTGAGACAGGGCCACCATCCAAAGGGGAGTACTCTCTTTAGCTGTGGATGAAGCCCTTGGTAGATATGCATTAATAATTAATCAATCTGGTGTTAAAAGACCTACTTGAATGAAGTGCCATTGGCTGGTGTGCTGAGATGGGAGTGTCTGGTTGGGGTGCTCCAAACTGTGCGGTAAACTCTTGGGAGTATGTGAATCACTGGGAGGTAGTGTGGTGCTCCCCATGTCCCCACTACATTTCCATTATGATGGATCTCAATGTGCCAGTGTTTGTGAGGCTTCCCCAAAAATATCGTTCTTGGTTTGTACCAGCTGTGACCTAGTGTCCGGTGACCTGTAGTCATGATTGCGTGGTTTTGTTGATGCCCGATATAAATCAATGGAGTGGTATTCGCAGATGTGCTGCAGAGAGGATTGGAACCATGAGGGTTGGAGTATGTGTGACACTCGTGGTGAGGGTGCTTGTTGACTGCCCCCCCCCCTTGTGGAGTATGTGGGACACTTTAAACATTGGAATTTCTGACCCAATTCATGGTCAAGAGACGGTATATGAGAAACAGCGATGCGGTTTGTATGCAGTGCAGTTTTAACCAGACGAGCAATAGTTTCAAATTCAGTCATTTTACAAGGTGGCGCAACCTTCTACAGATGACGTAGAAACCGTCCATGTTTTGTAATTAGGGATTTCTGATATGAAACTGCAGCCGGATGAAAGATGGGATATGCTGGTAAATGCTTTCCTGGCACTCAAATCATTCACCACATTGGGAGAGGCCATGTGGTATCATTGCAGAAGAGTACTCTACTCAACCACACAGTGTTTGATTTTTTTCATCAGGTGAGATTACCATCAATGGCTTCACAACAAATTCATTGGAGGCTGCAGATAAATCTACTGGCGATGAATCGTATAAATACGCCTTCGTCCAACTTTGGACAAAGGAGATCATCGGGATGTGGTGTCTGGCTCTCAAATGACCTCAACCATGGATTGTTTGGCGTCCAAACAATCAAGCAAGGTGTTGGCGTCCTAACACCCAAGCATGTGTTGGCGTCTTTCACCCAAGCATGGTGTTGGCGTCTTTACACCCAAGCATGGTGTTGGCGTCCTAACACCCAAGCATGGTGTTGGCGTCTTTACACCCAAGCATGGTGTTGGCGTCTTTACACCCAAGCATGGTGTTGGCATCTTACACCCAAGCATGGTGTTGGCGTCCTAACACCCAAGCATGGTGTTGGCGTCTTTACACCCAAGCATGGTGTTGCGTCTTTACACCAAGCATGGTGTGGCATCTTACACCCAAGCATGGTGTTGGCGTCCTTACACCAAGCATGGTGTTGGCGTCCTAACACCCACAGCATGGTGTTGGCGTCCTAACACCCAGCATGGTGTTGGCTTCCTAAATCAAGCAAGGTGTTGGCGTCCTAACACTCAAGAATGGTGTTGGCGTCCAAACACCCAATCATGGTGTTGGCTTCTAACAATCAAGCAAGGTGTTGGCGTCCTAACACTCAAGAATGGTGTTGGCGTCCAAACACCCAGCATGGTGTTGGCTTCCTAACAATCAAGCAAGGTGTTGGCGTCCTAACACTCAAGAATGGTGTTGGCGTCCAAACACCCAATCATGGTGTTGGCGTCCTAACACCCAATCATGGTTTTGGCGTCCAACACCCAACCATGGTGTTGGCGTCCTAACACTCAAGAATGGTGTTGGCGTCCAAACACCCAATCATGGTGTTGGCTTCCTAACAATCAAGCAAGGTGTTGGCGTCCTAACACCCAATCATGGTTTTGGCGTCCCAACACCCAAGCATGGTGTTGGCGTCCTAACACTCAAGAATGGTGTTGGCTCCAAACACCCAATCATGGTGTTGGCTTCCTAACAATCAAGCAAGGTGTTGGCGTCCTACACTCAAGAATGGTGTTGGCGTCCAACAACCCAAGCATGGTGTTGGCTTCCTAACAATCAAGCAAGGTGTTGGCGTCCTACACTCAAGAATGGTGTTGGCGTCCAACACCCATCATGGTGTTGGCGTCCTAACACCCAATCATGGTTTTGGCGCTCCACACACACGCTGACATAGGTGTTGGCGTCCCGACACTCCACCATGGTGTTGGCGTCCCGACACTCAACCATGTGTTGCGTCCCGACACTCAACCATGGTTGTTGGCGTCCGACACTCAACCATGGTGTTGGCGTTTCCCCGAACACTCAACCATGGTGTTGGCGTCCCGACACTCAACCATGGTGTTGGCGTCCCGACACTCAACCATGGTGTTGGCGTCACCCTAACCGCATGGTGTTGGCGTCCCGACACTCAACCATGGTGTTGGCGTCCCGACACTCAACCATGGTGTTGGCGTCCCGACACTCACCATCGTGTTGGCGTCTCGACACTCAACCATGGTGTTGGACGTCCGACACTCAACCATGGTGTGGAGTCCCGACACTCAACCATGGTGTTTGGCGTCCCGACACTCAACCATGGTGTTGGCGTCCCGACACTCAACCATGTGTTGGCGTCCCGACACTCAACCATTGTGTTGGCGTCCCGACACCCAAGCATGGTGTTGGCTTCCTAACAATCAAGCAAGGTGTTGGCGTCCTCACAATCAAGCATGGTGTTGGCGTCCAACACCCAAGCATGGTGTTGGCGTCCTAATAATCAACCATCCATCGGACCCATACTCTGGACAGAGTATCAGTGCTGCCGAAGCAAGTCTCCTGGCTAATGGGTACAATCCTAGGTGGGTTGCCACTCTGATGCAGGATACTCGAATGGCTGAATCATCTCAGCAAGCTGGTACTCATTTTGCCACCTTGGAAGGGTGACAGGCTGAGTCAACCCCACCTGATATCTATTCAACGGCCGAGTGGGATTTGACCTCAGGATCCGAGGATCCCAAGCCCGCCACCTTCACCATTAAGTCAACACCAGGCACACAAACAGCCATGGTGTTGGTGTAACTCTGTCCAATTTTCTGGAAGGAGACAAAACTCATTTGGATTTCCTGATAAGGAGGACAAAAGCTGGCTGTCACAGACCAAACTAATCAAACCTTTGGTTTGCATCAATTCTTGGTGGCAGAGAGCATTGATGAATCTGTTGATAAAAAACACAGAGAGCATTTCTATTTTATTTTAATGAAACTGTTGATGCTGAGTCGATAAAATGATAACTTATCGAGTCATTTAAAGTGCCCGAAGAAAGTGTCATGTTGCTCGCATTTCAGGGATTAATGGCCTTTCTTGTTTTATAATTTTGTTGCAAATATGGTTTAAATATGTTATCAGGTTACAATATTGTTCCACGAGCAGAGTCTGTAATCCAATTGTGGATGTTATTTGGAAACTAGCACGTCTGCTGTACGTCAGAGGTCGTGCGCTTGTCTTCGAGTTGTTTTGGCTGGGTTCGATTCCCGACTATGAAATGGAGATTTGTCCTTCGAAGTTCATGGCGTTCTATCACAAAAATGGATGTTAAGCTGGGTGTCTCTTCTGCTCGCATTAGTTGGTGGACTTGAAGATCTTTCGCGAAGAGTAAGTGAGCTATCGCCAGCAGCCCAGCACCCTGAAGAAATTGCAAATTCCTGGCCCGACTACTGGTGGGAAAGCAAAGGCAAACCACCCAGTGTAATTATTGCCTTGAGATTGCTTTAGCAATGCTGAACCTGCGTTCGGACAGTACTCCAGACACAGAGATGGACGTCCTCAGTTTTCATGGTCACAGCTGCAACTCTCCAAAGTAGTTGTTTCCTGTTTCATGAGATATAATATCGTATATTTCCTGTTTCATGATATATATAGTATACTCACCTGCGCAGGTAGGTGCGAGAAGTGTGAGAGCGAAGTTGTTGTTTTTTCAGTCATTCACTTCAATCTACACTAGTGTGTGTGCGTGCGTGCGTGCGTGTCCTCCATAACTGCAAAACCATGAAACCTATCAGCCTGAAACTTTGCAAGCATGCTAAGGGATCCCCAAGGGAGTGCACGAGTGAAAATTGGGTGTTTGGGTTAAATAAAACACCCCTTTTTAAGATAATTAACGGCCTTGTTTTATTGTGTCCTTTATCAGGTACATCCTTGGTCACCTTGATATTTATATCAGCCACCGCCTCTTGGACCTCTTCGTCGGATCAGAAAGTGGTTTCACCAAGGGCCTCTTTAAGTGGCCCAAAGATGTGGTAATCCTAAGAGGCGAGTTCTGGCGAGTAGGATGGATGAGGAAGACACTCAAAATGCATGTCCTCCATTGTTGCAGCTGTAGCATGGGCAGTATGGGGCCGAGCATTGTCATGCTGCAGCAAAACACCGGTAGTGAGTAGCGCACGACGTTTTGATTTGATTGCTGGATTCAGATGATTTTTAAGGAGGTCGCAGTATGATGCACTGGTGACTGTGGTCCCTCTGGACATGTAATGCTCTACAAGTGGGCCTCAGCAATCCCAGAAGAGCGTCGGCATCACTTTTCCAGTGGACAACTGTGTGCGGAATTTTTTGGCCTTCGCTGAAGTTGAATGGTGCCACTTTTTGCTTGGCCTCCTCATGTGAGTTGTCTCGGCACCCACCTTGCAGACACTTTTCGGAACCCCAGCATATTGTGAATGATATTGTGTGCGGAACCATAGCTAATGTTCAATTTGGAGACCACTTCATCCAGCGAAATGCGACGGTTTTCCCTTAGCACGTGCTCAGCTCCTGCAACCATTTCTGGTGTGTCGACTCTGTGAGGCCGGCCCGAGCGAGCAGCGTCTGCCACACTGGACACTCCGCTTTTAAACTTCCTGTCGCAGTCATACACCTGCTGCAGTGATAAACATGTGTCACCATATTGCATGTCACCATCGTGATAAACATGTATCAAATTTTGGTGGGGCTGTTGTCATCAGATACAACTTCCATTGAAACCACCTGTAAAGACTGAGCAGGTCACATGATGCATTCGCTGATCACAAATATGTATTTGCCTGCCCCTTAGCAATGATCGAATACAATTGATCTCATGACTAATGTATAGTTCAAATAGTTTTATTGAAAATATTTCAGAGCAATCAGTTCACCACTTCCTGAATGACTTGAAAAATTAAGTTTGTTTGGGTGAAACACTTTTACCAAAGTGGAATCTTTACTTTCACTAAATTTGCTCGCTCAAGGTATGGTCAACTGAAGCGATGGAGTAATGTCACTTTAAAAGATCTTGCACTCCCCGGCAATTGCCAAAGACACATCGTCTGTAACCCTCCATGGAACACCTTGAGGTGCTGGGATCAAACTACCTCCATGCCATGGAAGTTTCATGCCAGGAAGCTGAGTCTCAGGCATTGCTTCTCAGGAGGTAGGTTTGTGTTCTGAGTTTGTTAGTTCCTTTATTTTTACTGTCTTGCTCCTGCCTTCTCACCTCTCTGCTCAGCCCCTAGCTGCCCCTCTAGGTTACAGGTTACAAAGTTCTGCAAGAAGCCATTTGCTTGTTATCCTCAAACTTGATTCTCACCTCCAATCTTTTAAACCCCTTTTTTCTCCCATGTGGAATCGTCTTCTTCCATCCATCCTCCATCTTGAGCTCTTCCTTCCAAGATTTCAAGTCTGTTGCCCACCTCCACCTCATTACCTCTCCCTTTTCCACTACTGAGCTTTACTACCCCCCCCCTCCCCCAAGACGTTCCCACCCTTCTGCAGTTACTCTCCTTTTGTTGAGAATTCATTTATCATCATACTTTTCCCTATTGACCCCGTTGTTTTTTCTGTTGATCCATTGCTTCCTTGCTCTCCCATGAGCCTGCGTAGCTGCTTTCAAACAAAGAAAAAATCCTCCACGATATACATGTCAGAGCGGTAGTTACACTTGAAGTGTGACAAGCTATGAAAACGTTGCGTGGAAGCAAGTGCAGCATTTATTAGATTCGCTGGAAACTTGGGCTTTTTATGATGCCTGCTTGTAAATCGAGGTTCTCAAGACTCATGTGCACCTAAAAATGGTGGTCGAATGAGTTGTTGCTTCTCAGTGTGATGTCTTCTGGCATGTTTTTATTGACACTGTGTAAATGAATTGCGTTGGGAAAGCTGATCAAACGAATCCTCATGTTGAATGTGTTTTAACAAGCCATGACCAGATACCAGATTTTCATAAAATGTGGAAAATCGGAGTAATTTCCCCCCAAAATGAGTGGGTATGGTGGGGAAAGGTTCAATGGCGGTTAGTACATACATCCTTCATTGGTTTGTTTGTTTGTTATATTATCGATGGCCTTGTTTTTCAAATATTTATGAACCAGCAATACAACCCGTCGCTTCACTGACGGGAATATTAGGGGGGAGGGAAGAAGGAGAGAGGAGGGAGGGGAAGGAGGAATAGGGGTGGGGAGAGGAGGAAGAGAGAGAGAGAGAGAGAAAGAGAGAGAGAGAGAGAGAGAGAGTGGGAGAGGGAGAGAGAGGGGATAGGGGTGAGAGAAGAGAGAGAGAGAAAGGGGTGGGAGAGGGGAAGGAGAGAGATAGGAGAATAGGGGTGGAGAGAGGGGAGAGAGAGAGAGATAGGGAGATAGGGTGGAGAGAGAGAGAGGGGGGGGGGATAGGGTGGGAGGAGGAGAGAGAGAGGGATAGGGGTGGAGAGGAGAGAGAGAGGATAGGGGTGGGAAGTATATATATATATATTTTCGTCTTTCGGCTGCTCCCATAGGGGTCGCCACAGCGGATCATCCGTTATGATCCGCATACTGATTTGGCATAGGTTTTACGCCGGATGCCCTTCCTGACGCAACCCTGGTCAACTCTTACGACACAGGGATAAGGATTGGGTTTCACCATGATTCCGGGCTGCCCTACACCCTCTCATAGTGCGGCCCAGCGCAGAGCCCCCGTTCTCAACGACTCCTCAACCAAGCCTCCGAGTAGCCGGATTACAGGCGCACGCCACGACGCCTGGTGTATATATATATATTATATATATTATATATATATATATATATACATACATATATACATATATATATATATGTATATGAGTGGGAGAGAGAAAGAGTGGGATAGGGATGGGAGAGAGAGAGGAGAGAGAGAAGAGAGAGAGGGGGGGGGGGTAGTATTTATTCGTTGCTTCTCAGTGTGACGACAATTGGGTGGACATACCCGAGGGCGAGGGGACGTCTTCTCAGTGTGATGACGTGCATACTTCTCGGCTGTCCTGCCATGATCTGGCAATTCATGCTTTGTGAAAAGTAAATCGATCCGAGCAGCAGTTCCGACTGCAAAAATAATTAAATAATAATAATATTAATAATAAAAAGCTTTCATTTGGTCAATTGGCACATTCCTTGACACTCTTTCCTTTCCTCAATCTCCGGAGAGTTGTATGGTGGAGGAGGATAAAGCAGGGAGGAAGAAGGGAAGGGAAGCAGCGCGAGTGGAGGAGAAGGCAGCGCGAGGCGGGGTGGGGAGAAGGCAGCATGAGGGGAGAGAGAAAGCAGCGTGAGGGAAGGGAATTGGAAGGCAGTGTACCAGGGCATTACCGGGGCAATGAAACATGTCCAAGCAGCTGCGTTTTCCTTCTAACCGCTGTGTTCTATATAAAACCAGGCGGTAACATTTAAAAATCAAAACTAATGCTTTGTTGTAAAGGCATGCCTGCATGCAGTACCCCCCCCCCACATTCCTCCCCACACATTCCTCCCCCCCAGATTCCTCCCCCCCCCACCACACACACACACACACACACATACACACATTCTTCCAACCTCCTCGGAGTCCATACTAACGTGCACACGCTCCGGCGATTTACTAACCTTTCACTCGCACACATGCACGGATTTCCCGACACCTGCACTGCACCGGTGGCACGTCCTGTGTGGCATGGAGGCTCCGGCGCTGCAGAAGTGCATGGTTTGCGAGACGGTCGCATAACCTCTTATAAATAGGCCACGCACCATGGGCCTAAATTCGAGTTCAGATCACGTGCCCTCGAAACCTGCGCACTGCACTCACGTAACCAAGAACAGGCACACACACACACACACACACACACACACACACACACACAACACACACCCCATGGAGAGTCATTTGTTCCTATTTCTACCACGTCCATGTGTCTTTTCATCTCTGTGTTGTCTGTCTACTTCTCTTCACTTGCAGAAACTACCGACTCAATCTATATTGCAGTAACCATTAGTGTATTTATATCAATATTGTTGCGGCCACGGATACCGAGACACCAGCTTGTCACTCAGGGGGATTAATCCCCGGTTTTCCTCGTAGAGCCGGACCTGGGGCCACCGCTCACAATTAACGTTGCGGTACGGTGGGTTGTTTTAGAACACGAACGCCACCCAGTCAACCACGAGTTCCAGTGTCCGCCGTCTAATTATTCCGTTAACTAGAGGTCACGTGGTTACCTGAGCGGGGACGCGCCCTCGGCAAATAACCAATAATAATAATAATATGGAATAGGCAAAGCCTAGAAGTGAACGTAGAATTCTTTCTACATTCACTTCTGACTTTACATAAAACTTGTTCACAACTGTATACTTGCCAACTATACCGTGGTACATGTAAGCGCCGCACAGCTGATGATTTTGACGCAATTTCCGGTTACTTCGGCCTGGATTCGGATCAGCGATCAAATAATGTAAATCACGATTAAAAAAATATTTTTTGATGATGCGGGAGATATCTTTATTAAATTAACTTTGGGAAAAAATAATTGAATAAATAAATAAATAAACGATCACTTCTGGTCAAGAATAAAGAAATTAAAAGTTCCGGAAAGAGTTTCAAAATCACTCCCCGTAATGTTAAATACAAAATAAACACTTCCTGTCATGAAAAAAATCACTTTCGGAAATATAAAATTAACTTTGGGAAAAAATAATTGAATAAATAAATAAATAAACGATCACTTCTGGTCAAGAATAAAGAAATTAAAAGTTCCGGAAAGAGTTTCAAAATCACTCCCGGTAATGTTAAATATAAAATAAACACTTCCTGTCATGAAAAAATCACTTTCGGAAGTATAAAATTAACTTTGGGAAAAAATAATTGAATAAATAAATAAACACTTCCGGTCATGATCTCCCGGCATGCATCATTCCCATGACAAAAACCGGAAACAAAAAAAAAACCAGAAACAAAACAAAAACGGAAGCAAAATGGTCATAGCCAATGACACGGATTCACAATTGCCAGGGTATTGTGTTGTTTTGTTTGTTGTTCCTTTTCTCTCATGTTCACGTGTTAAGTAATCTTCACAAGATAGAAAATAAACCCAATCGTGTTTATACACCGCACAGCGTTTAACAACAACCGGAAGCAAAACGTCTTAGCTAACGACACGGATTCCAAATAGCCAGGGCTATTGTTTGTTGTTGTTTCCTATTCTCTCACGTGCACGCGTTAAGTATTAAGCTCACTTCGTTCGCTATGAATATGTTGTAATGTTAGTAAATCGCCCAAAACGGAAACAGTAAACTGCGAATGTAATTGCCGAATAAAAGGTCTCCCGTGGACTGTGCCATCATGGATTTGCAAAGGCAGGTTATGACGCACGGCGTGTCAATTGAATTTACACTTTCTGCACATTCCATCAATTTTTCTTCACTCGACATGATCGTCTGAACAGTAGCAAAAGTTCAGTTTCATGCTTTGCTTAAATACATACGCTAAGTTATAAAAACTGCTAATTTGTTAAAATTTCCCGATTCCACTCCAGATTTCGACACTTATTTTGTTCACCAGATCCGATTCGCAAATCCAACATAATATTTCAATTATATACTTTCATGATTACGTGAGAGTAGATCGTGTTTTCAAATCGAGGCGTGCTTCAATCGGCTGAACAAAATGGCGGCCAAAGACTCCAGCAAGCACAGAAGTCTGACCAACATGGCATGCCGCCATCTTGGTTCGGCTTATTTTAGTTATTTTGTGATGAGCACCCCCTAAATTATCTTCAAAGGGGTGTTTTAATTAACCCAAACACCAAATTTTCACTCCTGCATTTCTTTGGAGTTTTCTTAGTATGCATGCAAAGTTTCAGGCTGCTAGGTTTAAAAGTTTTGGAGTTATGGAGGAGACACACTGACACACACACACACACACACATTGCCTTTTATTCGTATAGATTTCCTTCATTAGTCTCAAATCCTCGACGATGCTTGACGCTTCAACTCGCCTGGCTCGATTCACTCTATTATCTTTGTTTTTCACTCGCCTGGTTCTTCACTCTATTAGACGCGCCGTTGCTTCAGGCGGGGGTTGGCACGCTTTTGTTTGTTTTTAATTTGATAAAAAATATGTCTGCATTGTCCGTGAAGCAGACCAATATAGATATTGAAGTATTCTACCTTCTCCAATGTGAATGCTGCAAATTTGATTTAAAGTACAGACTGTAATACAGCTGGTGTTGAAGGTAATGTGCATTTTAAGTATGCAAAATGGCGATAATTATGACACGTAGTATTGTAAGGCACCCAGTCTCAGGCTGAGAACCTTGATTGAGACCGTTTCTGCTCTCCTTTTTTGCTCAAATCACCGGAGTCAATCTAGTTTTTTACTTTTGATTGGAAGCGCCTTCTTCTTCTGAAAAAATGTATTATCCCAACTGCCACAATCTTATACAATATATATATATATAATATTATATATATATATATATATATATATATACATACTACTCTACCGGTCAAAATTTTAGAATTCCCCTATTTTTTCCCAGTTTTCACTGAAATTTAAGCAGTTTAATGTTTCAATGTACTCTGAAATTAAAGCATAGAACAAATAAACAATGCAGATAAAAAAAAATCATGGAATCTTTTTGAACAAAATTTAATCTAAATTTTGACTCATCAAAGTAGCCACTTTTGCAGATATAACAGCCGAACATACTCGTGGCTTTTTCTGCAATGGAAATCGAATATTGTTCAGAAAGTTCTTCCCAACACTGTTGCAGAAATTCCCACAAATGTGTTGCACTTGTAGGTTGTTTTGCTTTCACCCTTCTGTCCAGTTCATCCCAAACCAGCTCGATGGGGTTAAGTCTGGAGACTGTGCTGGCCATTCCAAGATTTGAAGCCTACGTCTTGTTTTTTTCTTCTAAGGTAGTTCTGAATAGCTGGAGGTATGTTTTGGGTCGTTTCTTGCTGTAGGATGAACCCCTGACCAACTCGGCGTAGACCAGAGGGTATTGCATGGCGCTGCAAAATGCTGTGGTGGCCCTTTTGGTTCAAGGTCCCCGTCATTGTGCAAGTCGCCGATCTGGATCCAGCAAAAGAGCCCCAGTTCATCACCTTCCTCCTCCATGTTTGACAGTTGGTGTCACACACTGAGGAACCATCCTTTCGCCTACTCGACGGCATACAAAAACCCTGCGTGATGAACCGAAGATTTCAAATTTTGATTTCAGTCCATAAGACCTTCTTCCAGTTTTCAGTCTCCACTGGGGGTGCTTCATGGCCCAGGCAAACCTCTTTTCTTATTTTGCCATCTTAGCAATGGCTTCTCACTGCCACTCAACCTGTCAAACCTGCAGCTCGAAGTCTTTTCTTCACAGTTGAAACTGAGCTTCCTTACTTCGACCAGTGTTAAGCTGTGCTTGAAGCTGCTTTCCTGTGAGCCGCCTATCAGCAAGCTGTTGACTCTCAGAAACTTGTCTTCTGATTGTGTTGTGGCATTGGGTCTGCCAGACTCTTTCTGTCAGAGTTTCAAGTGCCTTTTGATGGTGTAGGAGATGTACTCACTGTATACATATAATAATGCCCGTCTGTTTGTCTGTCCTTTATGCAAGTGAAAACCATTTGACCTAGAGCTACCACGAAAGGAGTGTGTTGTGCACGGTTTGCAACAACGCTGCATTTGACTGTACCTGCAACATGAACAAGTTTGATTTGGCGCAATTCCAGATTTTGGCGCATTTTTCCCAAAAAGTTCCCACCATTTTCTGCCACATCAGATCCCGTTATGTGTGTTGTGGTTGTTTCAGGAAGTTAATGTGGCAATGTTTTTTTTGAAGTTTTACGAAAAATCCCAACAACTTCCCCATCCCACCAAAAGAAACGGGCAAGTTTGGGCAGATCTACACCAGCAGCCAGAAGAAGAAAAAGAAGCCCGGAAGCAAGAAAGCTCACAAGAAAGATAATCATGCTTTAAAGCTGACCGTGAACGACGTGCAACAGCCAGAGCAACAGAAACATTGCAAGAAAGACAATCTCCTCAAAGAAAGACAAAGAAAGACATTGCAAGAAAGACAATTAATTAAATTCAATCTTTTGTCGAAAACTTTATTTTATTTAAACGAGAAATAATGTGAAATTTATCGCAGGCAACGCCGGGTATCTCAGCTCCATCATCAGTTAATGTGGTTAGGGCTCGCGGTGAGGTTGATCAACTTGGCATATTTCCGATGACAATAGCTGCAAATCACCCCCTTTGAGGTGTCTGTCAGTGTGAAAGGTAGGCCAGTCAACTTCGCAGTGGATACCTGGGTGTCAGTTTCGTGAGAAAGCAGACCTGGTGTCGTTTGGGTTGTCCGGTGTTAGCCTGAGTGCACACTACCCTTCGTATGTACACTGGGGAGTTGTTTAAACCATTGGGTTTGATAGATGTAGTGGTTCATTATCGGGAACAGTAAGCACTGTTACCCCTGCATGTGGGTGATGGTTCTGGACCACCTCTCCTTGGTTGTGACTGGTTGCACACAATTTGTCTGGATCGGGCAGGCATTTACAGTGTTTATACGTTGTTTCCGTCTCCTTCTCGGTTGGAGGGGATCTTATAAAAACACCGAGTTGTATTCAGGCCTGGGCTTGGGAAGCTCGTAGGTCCTCAAAGTCACATACACCCGAAGGAGGGTGCCAATCCACGACTCTGTAAGCCTCGACCTGTGCTATATGCTCTTCGGGATCTGGTCAAAGCAGGACTCGACCAATTGGAAAAGATTGGTGTCATTAAACCGGTGGCACAATCTGAGTGGGAAATGCCCATGTTCACAATGCTTAAGCACAATGGAGGTATCCGCCTGTGTGATGAGTTTGAAGCACCCGTTAACCCCAACCACTGTGTGGAGCAGTATCCACTGCCATCCAATGATGAGTATTCAATGTTGGCGGGAGTCAGTATTTCACAAACTTGGACTTGCGTGATGCCTACTTCCATGTTAAGGTCGCAAAAGAGGATCGCCACTTCCTTACCGTCAATACATGTCAGGGTATGTGCCAGTCTAGCCGTCTTTGTTTCAGTGTTGCTTCAGCTCTGGCAATGTCGCAGAAAGCTTTGGATAATCTTTTTGCTGACTTATCAGCACAATGCTCCTTGGATGACATCTTCATCGTGGGCGCCACGGCTGAACAACATCTTGAGAACATTTATAAGGTGATGTCTAAGTTAGCTGCTCAGGGTCTCCGCCTGAACAAAGACAAATGTTTATTCTTTCAGAAGCAAGTGGAGGACCTGGGCTACGTCCGTCATCACCCTGGTTTGGCTTTCAAAAGCCCCTCAGAAAGTCGACACCATAGCCGACATGCCCAGCCCAAGAGACAAAGTTCAGCCTTGTTCCTTCATTGGGCTCGCTCAGTATTACCAGAGGTATGTCAGGAACCTAAGCATTGAGCTCTGCTGACTCACATGCTGTGTCGAGATGTTCGTTGGGGGTGGAGTTCGACGGAACAAGCAGCATTCGAACGAGTCGAATCTCGCCTTACGACAGAAACAGTTCTCGTGCATTACGAACCTTCACGTCCTCTCATTCTTGTATGTGGCATTTGTGCCATCTTGTCTCAGGTACTGAGCATCCGGTGTGTTTTGCGTCAGGTACTTTGATGGCCGCAGAGCAGAATTGTGCTCAAAATGAGCATGAAGCGCCGAGTCTGGAATGGGGCATTTTGAAGTTTCATCAGTATTTGATAGATCGACATTTCCTCCGACAAACTGATCATCAGCCGCTTCAGTTCTTGTTCAATCCTCAGAAAGGCATTCAAGTCACTACCACTGCTCAGATACATCGAAATTGTCTCTTCCCCAGTGCGTATGACTACGAAATCAAATTTTGTGCTTTTGAACCGCACGCTAACTGTGATGGCCTGTCTCGACTGCCATCTCCTATTGTCGTCGACGAACTCACAGATGAGGTTGAGGTGTACATGTTTGAACAGATTGAGTCTTGCCTGGTAATCACTATGGATGTGGCTGCTGCCATTCGTCACGATCCTGTTTTGTCGCATGTTGCGCACGCTGTATTGCCTGGTTGTTGGCGCGAGTTTCCCCAGACGTCAGAATATACACCGTATGTGTTGCATGCATCCATGCTGTCTTTAGCTCAAGGTTTTGTTATGTCGGGCATGAGGGTGGTTATTCCTGCTTCATTACGTCAGCGCTGTCTCAAGGAGTTGCACAAGGGTCACTTCGGTGTGGTCAAAATTAAGATGTTTTCGCCCGGAGTTTGTTGTGGTGGCCTGAGCTTGATGCAGACATCGAGTGGACGTTAAAAGTATGTGCTACGTGTCGAAATGATGCTGATAATCCTGACGTGTCTCCTTGTGGCCGTCCACTGATAGAACGTGGCAGCACGTTCATGTAGATTTTGTGGGGCCGGACATGGGCTGTATATTTCTGCTGGTGAGCGACGCTTACTCAAAGTGGCCGGAAGTAGCTGTCCTGCAGTCCATCTCAGCAGAGAACACGGCGGAGCGTCTGTGGAGTATTTTTGTGAGCAAAGGTGTTCAGAGATTTTAGTTTCAGACAATGGTCCACATTTTGTATCTGAGGTGTTTGCTTTGTTCATGCGTGGTAATGGTATCAAACACCTGAGATTTGCACCTTACCACACAGCTACAAATGGCCATGCCTATCATAATTTGTTGTATTCCACAACACAGGAAATGCCTGCATTCTGCATGTGCGGCCTCCAGTTACGGTCGCGGCTGAATTTGCTTCGACCTTGAGCACCGGCAGTTGTTACGGTGACCGATGTTTGTTCATTCACGGTGGACCAGCCAGTTTTAGCTTGAGACTATTTACACCGAGTTTTCGGACTGGCGAACTACCTTGTTCGTATTTGGTCGGTCTTACCTGGAAACGTCATGTGAATCAATTGTTGACTGGCGAGTTTGATCATCCATACGACTGCTGATTCCGTTCCGTCGTCCGATGTGTCCTCATCCATCAAGGTTCCCAGGACCACTTTCCGACCACCTATCCCTCGATCTGTGGATCCAGATGTTCAGGATGGTGATAGTAGCATGAATGTTCCTCCGGTATCAGTTGCACCTGGTTTGGGATATGGTGGGGAGTCGTCACCTGTTTTCAATGTCCTGCCATCACCGGTCCAGTCTGCTGCTCAATGTCCGCTTGTTTCTTCCACACGTATTGTACGACCCACGTAAACTATGTGACTTGAGGGGGGATGAGTGTAGTTTCGTGTACGGCGAAGTGAGGCTGCTGTTGGCTCGGCCGAGTGAGGCCTGCTTTGATGCAATGAATGGCGCTTGATTCTCTCTGTGTTTCTTCATCATTGTGCTGAGACGCCACAATTTGTACATAATAATATACAGTATATAAGTATGAGCCTGGTGTTGGCTTAGTGGTTATGGTGGCAGCTTGGGATCCTTGGGTCCTGAGTTCAAGCCCTATTGGCCACTGAATTAATACACCAGGGGGTTGATTCAGCCTGTCATCCTTCCGAGGTCGGCGAAATGAGTACCAGTGTGTACTGGTGGATGGGCACTGCATCAGCGACACAGTCGCGCTTCCAAAAAATGATAGCTACCCTTGCAGCTAAGCTGCCATACGCAAGAAGAAGAAGAATAATAGAAGTATATATGTGTATAGCTAGTGTGAAAGCCCATCAAAAATGACAGGTTGGAATTATTACCTCCAACACCGAAGGTCTAGGTCTCCAGGAGGTTGTTTTCACCCCCTTTCTGTCTGTTGTCTGTTTGTTTGTTTGTGTGCAGGATATCTCAAAAAGTTGTTTATGGATCTGGATGAAATTTTGTAGATGGGTTCGGTGTGCGACAAGGACCAACGGAATCAGATAAAACTCGGTGGACACGTTGGGTGTGTGACGAGGAAGAACTGCTTCAATTTCGGTGAAGATCCGGATTTGGATCCGACTACTATTATTTTTTTTATGTGATTCTTCACCATTGACAGATTTGGCCAAAAACGATATCGTACTGTATAGCATGATATTTCAAATATGTATTGGGCCCGATACGTTCTCGTGGATCAGGCATTGCGTGGCGGAGGTATCTTCTTTATTTATTAGACATCCTATGAAGGTAAATGAACATTCATGTTACACCGTGTGGATTCAGACCATGTCACGTGCAGAGAATTTCACCTCCCTGCGCCTTGTATTTCTTTTTATTTCAGAAAACGCTTCTGTATACCCCCCTTGGGGCCCAATTGCAAGTCACCGTCTACAAATCCAATCGAAGAGACGTAATTACTCTTTTATGAAAAATGTTTTTCAAGTTTTTTTTTTTTTTTTATCTTGGAAAAATAGACCATCGTGAACACACGGTCGTATTGAAAGATTGGCCTTTTGAAGGAAGACAGACAAATACACATTGTGTTTTATATAGATAAATAATATGCAGTAGATATTTGAATAATAATAACATGCAGTATATATGCATAATAATAATAAACATCAATTGTAAATAATAATGCCCCAAAAATGCTCACGATATGGGGCCGTCAAACTGTGCACGTTTGTCCTTTAAAGAGTTTCTTGAGTCCGAATCTTGCACGTCCATGTGTAATGAATCCTTGTGAGCACCGCGGGCTGGATTGTTGACTCCTCCGATGGGCGGCCACAACGAGACTCCGATTCGGCCACAACGAGACTCCGATTTGGTGCATCGAACCTCATTTGCTCAAGGCTGGCGGCAAGATTACTGATCATCACGAGCAGACCCTCCAGGCTCCGAGCGCCGTTCTGTCGTTCCCACGAGCTCATGGGGCCTCTGAGTTTTGAGCACCGCCCGCCGAATGTGCGAGGAGGCAGAGCGAGCCGTCTGGCTGCCTGAGCCTGAGAGAGGCACTTTGATTGCACCACTCCCGAGGACGGAGGGTGAACTCCGAGCAGGAGTACACATGGTTCAGGTGATGTCTCTCGACTTTAGGGTCGGAGGACGCATCCAAAATGGTACTGGGTGTGGATTGGCAGAACGAGGGACTGCAAACGTTTGCAATCATCTTCTTTCTAGGTGTGGGACTCAAACTTCTCCATCTCCTGGGTTTTATCAATATTTCAGAAGGTAAATGTCTTGCTTTTATTGCAACAGGTCTGCAGTCCAGAATTGAGGCGTATTTTAGGTCGTGACCGTGCTTTAAAAACACCAGCAGAGTATCCACCCTCTGAGTGGTGGTTAGAGTTTGCGCATTACTTTCTGAAAAATGTATAGTCTATGTTTTGTAAGAAAACAACATGTTTGTGTGGTATGTGTCTAAAAGGTTTGAGATGGTCTAAAGGGTCAAAAGATCTGAAGGGTATGTTCCAATCGCAGTTAGGATCTAAAGAGTCTAATCTCGTAAAGGATGTAAATGTCTAAGGGGTCGAAAGGTGTCTAAAGGGATCTAAAGGTCAAAATTATCAAGGGTCCGAACAGTCTAAAGGAGTCTAAAGATGTCTAACATTCCTCAAGGGTCAAAATGGTGTGAGGTTGTTTCAGGTGTTGGGGTCAAAAGGGTCTCGGGCAGTGGTTCCCAAACCTTTTTGTCCACGACCCAAAATTTTAAATTTCATTCGCCTTGCGACCTTAATGGCACCGGTACCTGCTTGGTATCAGCACCTACGATAAAAATTGTTCCGCTTTCGACGTAAAAAAAAATCCCCCTGAAAAAATGGGATTTTGAGCAGGGTTTTTCAAGTTTGGGTCATGACCCTGGGTTTAGTAACCCCCGGTCCAGGAGGTCGAAAGCATATCAAAGGTCTGAATGGTGAAGGGGTCCAAAGGTGTCTTAAAGGTCTTAAGGTCATAAAGGGTTTTCGGGGTACATAGTGTCTCAAGCGGTCTCAAGGATGTAAATGTCTCATGGCGTCTAAAGTACCTAAAATGCCTGTAGGGTCTTCAAGGGACTAAGGGGTCTCAGCAGTCTTAAGGTTTAAAAGGTACGTTCCAATATTATGTAATTAATAGATGTAGTCATGGAACAACTGACATGCAAACAGTACATTATTAAGAGACATGTCGTCACGTGGGTTAGTAGCTGGACATAAGCTTGCTTCATTCATATCGATGAGTTCCCTTTCAAGGAATTTCAACACAGGAGTCCATTAGGGCACCAAAGCCTGCCACACCATTGCCAACCTGTGTTTGTTTGTCCGTGCCTTGTCCTTTTTAAGTGCTGAGCATCAAGCAAGAAGCAGCACGTACCATCAAGCAAAGAAGCAGCACGAGGCACATTGATCGCACCACTCTCACCGAGTGGCGCGATCAATGTGCCTCTCCCATTAAAGTCTTTGTTCTGACTCGGTCTGCATTTGAACCACTGACCTACCAAACTCAGAGCGAACGTTATAACCATTACACACCACAGAGTCTGGTTGAACTCATTAATTTTTTTTCTTCTGTTAATTGTGAAAACAAGACTATTTGGTAGTTAACCCTTTATTCCCTCCATCTGCACCCTGGTCAGCTCCTTTTATGCATCAATTCATTGTTATCACGTTGTTTTGTCGTTTGGTTGTAAAATATACCTTTGTGGTGGCCATTTAGTCCATGCCAGGCTCAAAGCCTTGTCATTGTGATTTATTTGTTCGTATGCAGCTTGTGGCTGCTTGGCCGCATCATTTTCTGGGGTGTGTCGCTGACGCAATGCCCCCTGTTGCCGGCAAGCTGGTACTCATTTTTCCGACCTTGAAAGGATGACAGGTTGAGTCAACCCCACCTGCTGTTAATTTAACGGCTCGACAGGGGCTTGAACTCAAGACCCTAGGATCTTAAGCCAACCACCTTAAGCCAACAGCAGGTCTGTCATTGTGGTGATCATACTGTTCAGGGTTTTGATCACTCCCATAGTTACAGAAGTTATTGCTGCACAACAGTTACTATTCATATTCTCCAGTTCACGCGAAGGATGGCTTATGGGGAGCGGACTTGCCTTCGGCCTTCGAGGGTCTACTCTCGATTTGATTCCCACGGTGGTTGGCACACCTGACCTGATGATAGATCACCGGATCACTCTGGTGCTTCGCATGTATATGGCGTGGCAGCAGTGAGAGCTGAAGCCGGAGACCCGTCTCCCACGATTGGTTGCTCGTGGACGTTAAAGACCCCGCAGTGTATTTCGCAAAGAAAGGGCTATCACTGCAACCACCCAGTGTGGGTCGTTCATTTCTCAGGAACCTGTTCGGAAATCCCTGATGCACTGCAAATGCCACTGGATGAATAGATCCATTGTGTGGTTGGTTTATGGGCACACGTTGAAGTAAAGATAATTAGTTAACTCTGCTTGATGCATTCAATGATGGTAATGTTTGTACAAATTCGTTTATTAAGTGTGAGATGTAATTCAGATGGCTGTTTGATTTACTGTTTAAACCTTTGTTTCCCACACTGGTTGGTGCGGGTTCGTTTCCCATGGCTCCTCGCTCTCACCAACCTGCACTTGGCTAGCGGAGAGAGCCGCCTATTGCAAACATCCCTCAACATGACTTGATGGAGACCTTCATCTAGTAATGGACTGAAAGGGGAAGAGGGGGGAGCTTACGCTCTGAATGTCAACTACACCTTGATCCCCACTCATCATACTCTGATTGGCTTCCGGGTGATGCAACTAATTGTTTAACTTGTCCGCCAACAAAGACCAGCACTAACCTTCACAGAGACAACTATTCCACTATGATATAAACTTTCATTGTGCTCTTTGATAACAACCACAGATCCTCGAAAGGTTTCATTTGCCAACTTTCCCACAGCACATGCCTCGTCTCTTTGATTGTCTAAAGCTCCAACACGTTAATTTGGAAAATAATTTGTGGGCATCACCTGGATATGATTGTTTATGGAATCTAATACCACGTAGTTATCATTGTGTACGGAATCTAATATCACATGGTTATCATTGTGGATGGAATGTAATATCACGTGCTTATCATTGTGGATGGAATCTAATATCACGTGGTTATCATTGTGTACGGAATCTAATATCACGTGGTTATCATTGTGTAGCGGACTCTAATATCACGTGGTTATCATTGTGGATGGAATCTAATATCACATGGTTATCATTGTGGATGGAATCTAATATCACGTGGTTTATCATTGTGGATGGAATCTAATATCACATGGTTATCATTGTGTACGGAATCTAATATCAGTGGTTATCATTGTGGATGGAATCTAATATCACGTGGTTATCATTGGTGGATGGAATCTAATATCACATGGTTATCATTGTGGATGGAATCTAATATCACGTGGTTATCATTGTGGGGGAATTTAATATCACGTGGTTATCACTGTGGAGGGAATTTAATGTCACGTGGTAATCATTGTGGAGGGAATCTAATATCACGTAGTTATCATTGTGTACGGAATCTAATATCACGTAGTTATCATTGTGTACGGAATCTAATATCACGTGGTTATCATTGTGTACGAATCTAATATCACGTAGTTATCATTGTGTACGGAATTTAATATCACGTGGTTATCATGTGGAGGGAATTTAATATCACGTGGTTATCATTGTGGAGGGAATCTAATGCCATGTTGTTATCATTGTGGAGGGAATTAACTCTTGTGTGGTTAATGAATATCAGGTGGTTATCATTATGGGGGAATTTAATATCGTGTGGTTATCATTGTGGAGGGAATTCAATATCACGAGGTTATTCTCGTGGAGGGAATTTAATAACACATGGTTATCATCGCGGCTGTAATTTAATATCACATGGTTATCATTGTGGATGGAATTTAATATCACGTGGTTATCATCGTGGATGGAATTTAATATCATGTGGTTATCATCGTGGATTGAATTTAATATCACGTGGTTATCATCGTGGATGGAATTTAATATCATGTTGTTATCATTGTGGATGGAATTTAATATCACGTGGTTTTGATCATGGATGGAATTTAATATCATGTGGTTATCATTGTGGATGGAATTTAATATCACATGGTTATCATTGTGGATGGAATTTAATATCACATGGTTATCATTGTGGATGGAATTTAATATCACGTGGTTATCATTGTGGGGGGAATTTAATATCAAGTGGTTATCATCGTGGATGGAATTTAATATCACGTGGTTATGATCATGGATGGAATTTAATATGTGGTTATCATTGTGGATGGAATTTAATATCACATGGTTATCATGTGGATGGAATTTAATATCACATGGTTATCATTGTGGATGGAATTTAATATCACATGGTTATCATTGTGGATGGAATTTAATATCATGTGGTTATCATTGGGAGGAATTTAATATCAAATGGTTATCATCGTGGATGGAATTTATATCACGTGGTATCATCATGGATGGAATTTAATATCACGTGTTATCATCATGGATGGAATTTAACATCACATGGTTATCATTGTGGAGGTAATTTAATATCAGGTGGTTATCATCGTGGATGGAATTTAATATCACGTGGTTATCATCATGGATGGAATTTAACATACGTGGTTATCATTGTGGAGGGAATTTAATATCACGTGGTTATCATTGTGGAGGGAATCTAATGTCATGTTGTTATCATTGTGGAGGAATTAACTCTTGTGTGGTTAATGAATATCAGGTGGTTATCATTATGGAGGGAATTTAATATCGTGTGGTTATCATTGTGAGGGAATTCAATATCACGTGGTTATTCTCGTGGAGGGAATTTAATAACAGAAGGTTATCATCGCGGCTGTAATTTAATATCACATGGTTATCATTGTGGATGGAATTTAATATCACGTGGTTATCATCGTGATGGAATTTATATCACGTTGTTAATTGTGGATGGAATTTAATATCACGTGGTTTTGATCATGGATGGAATTTAATATCATGTGGTTATCATTGTGGATGGAATTTAATATCACATGGTTATCATTGTGGATGAATTAATATCACGTGGTTATCATCGTGGATGGAATTTAATATCAGTTGTTATCATCGTGGATGGAATTTAATATCACGTGGTTATCATCGTGGATGGAATTTAATATCACGTTGTTATCATTGTGGATGGAATTTAATATCACGTGGTTTTGATCATGGATGGAATTTAATATACATGTGGTTATCATTGTGGATGGAATTTAATATCACATGGTTATCATTGGTGGATGAATTAATATCACATGGTTATCATTGTGATGGAATTTAATATCACGTGGTTATCATTGTGGAGGGAATTTAATATCAAGTGGTTATCATTGTGGATGGAATTTAATATCACATGGTTATCATCGTGGATGGAATTTAATATCACATGGTTATCATCGTGGATGGAATTTAATATCACGTGGTTATCATTGTGAGGGATTTAATATCAAGTGGTTATCATCGTGGATGGAATTTAATATCACGTGGTTATGATCATGGATGGAATTTAATATGTGGTTATCATTGTGGATGGAATTTAATATCACATGGTTATCATTGTGGATGGAATTTAATATCACGTGGTTATCATTGTGGAAGGAATTTAATATCAAGTGGTTATCATCGTGGATGGAATTTAATATCACGTGGTTATGATCATGGATGGAATTTAATATGTGGTTATCATTGTGGATGGAATTTAATATCACATGGTTATCATTGTGGATGGAATTTAATATCACATGGTTATCATTGTGGATGGAATTTAATAGCATGTGGCTTATCATTGTGGAGGGAATTTAATATCAAATGGTTATCATCGTGGATGGAATTTAATATCACGTGGTTATCATCATGGATGGAATTTAATATCACGTGGTTATCATCGTGGATGGATTTATTATCACGTGTTTATCATCGTGGATGGAATTTAATATCATGTGGTTACATCATGGATGGAATTTAATATCACATGGTTATCATCGTGGATGAAATTTAATATCACGGGTTATCATCGTCATGGAATTTAATATCACGTGGTTATCATCGTGGAGGAATTTATATCAAGGTGGTTATCATCGTGGATGGAATTTAATATCACATGGTTATCATCGTGGATGGAATTTAATATCACGTTATCATCGTGGATGGAATTTAATATCACGTGGTTATCATTGTGGATGGAATTTAATATCACGTGGTTATCATTGGATGGAATTTAATATCACTGGTTATTCATTGTGATGGAATTTAATATCACGTGGTTATCATTGTGGATGGAATTTAATATCACGTGGTTATCATCATGGATGGAATTTAATATCATGTGGTTATCATCGTGGATGGAATTTAATATCACGTGGTTATCATTGTGGATGGAATTTAATATCACGTGGTTATCTCATGGATGGAATTTAATATCATGTGGTTATCATCATGGATGGAATTTAATATCATGTGGTTATCATCGTGGATGGAATTTAATATCACTGTTATCTTGTGGATGGAATTATATCACGTGGTTATCATTGTGGATGGACTTTAATGTCAGGTGGTTGTCATCATGATGGAATTTAATATCACTTGGTTATCATCGTGGATGGAAGTAATATCACTTGGTTATCATCGTGGATGGAATTTAATATCACTTGGTTATCTCATCGTGGATGGAATTTAATATCACTTGGTTATCATCGTGGATGGAATTTAATATCACTTGGTTATCATCGTGGATGGAATTTAATATCACTGGTTATCATCGTGATGATTTAATATCACTGTTATCATGTGGATGGAATTAATATCACGTGGTTATCATTGTGGATGGACTTTAATGTCAGGTGTTGTCATCATGGATGGAATTTAATATCTTGGTTATCATCGTGGTGGATGTAATATCATTGGTTATCATCGTGGATGGAATTTAATATCACTTGGTTATCATCGTGGATGGAATAATATACTTGGTTATCATCGTGGATGGAATTTAATATCACTTGGTTATCATCGTGGATGGAATTTAATATCACTTGGTTATCATCGTGGATGGAATTTAATATCACTTGGTTATCATCGTGGATGGAATTTATATCACTTGGTTATCATCGTGGATGGAATTTAATATCACGTGGTTATCATTGTGGGTGGAATTTAATGTCACGTGGTTATCATCATGGATGGAATTTAACATCACAATGGTTTATCATTGTGGGAGGTAATTTAATATCAGGTGGTTATCATCGTGGATGGAATTTAATATAACGTGGTTATCATCATGGATGGAATTTAATATCACATGGTTATCATTGTGGAGGTAATTTAATATCAGGTGGTTATCATCGTGGATGGAATTTAATATCACGTGGTTATCATTGTGGATGGAATTTAATGTCAGGTGGTTGTCATTTTTGAGGGAAACTGATGGACGACACACCACACATATTGACTGAAAGCTGTTTGTAAAGTGATTAATTTAATAAAACAGGTTAATTGGTAATTGTCAAGAAACACAACTAATTCGAACAACAAAACCCATTCCCATAGTGCTGTGATGATCCCATAGTGCCAGATAAGCTTCTCCTGTAACTGTAATTTTTAATACAAATGTTAGAGAGAAAGGGTGGGGTGGGGGCCTCGAGGTTGTTTGCCTCGGGGCCCTTGCTGGCTCTCAATGCCCCTGCCAGCACCTGATCATTACATCATAATACTGTTTATTCTGAAGATCAAGGAACATTGTACGATCGATTTAAAGGGGCACCTTGTGAATGGACATCTTCGGTCTGTCTGTCCGATACCTCAGACGTTCAAAACCGATTTATTCGCAGCAGTGGGTTTTTTTGGTTCATGACAGACGATTGGACCCTGACGTACTAATGGTGGTCACAGACCCTCAGCACGCCATAATATCACCGTGATTTAAGGATTCTGTGTCACCGCGAGAAACCCCGCCATTATGTGGGCTGTTCAAGAAACCGCGTGCCCTTGTGGGCCCTTGAGGAGCGTGTTGCAGCTCTGGTGTGTTAGTGTGTCACACCACAGAGAGAAACCGAGGTAGCAATTTGAGAGATGAGTAATAGCTCTGCTCGTGCAGGAACCGGATGCACTCGTTTCAATAATAATGGACAATGTAAACTTCACTCAGATGCCAATGGCATCCATACATCCCTCCAAGAATTCCAATGGTTGTGTGTGTGTGTGTGTGTGTGTGTATGTGTGTGTTAGCTCTCACACCACAGATCAGATTCCAGGTTTCATTGTTTTGACTTTGTTTCTCGACTTGATTGGAGAAGCAGGAAAGTTGTTCACTGGATGAGGGATGCTCGATCCTTTGGGCAGAAAGCTTTTGATTTCAAAGGACGCAGCAACCCACCCACCTGGTAATCCGAATGGAAAAGTGGTGTCGCTCGTGAAGGTGATCACGCGTCGATCTGCGTCGGACGACAGGTGGACCAGATGAACATGACGTCAAATGTGGTTTGCTCACCACCGTGGGAAGCAAGGAGAAACGGACGTTTCGGGCGTTAACCCTTCGTCTGGAGCCTGGTAATCCTGATAGTCGATGTGTCTGCATGCTACCTGTACACTGACTCCATTACCTGCGATCGCTGCAATACTGTCGGCTTGAAAAAAACAGTAAAATAACAAGACAAGTACAGGTACACAGTACACCGCCACCATGCCAAAATAAATAACTAACTAACTAACGAACTAACTAACAAATCCTCCAGAGGGTCATTCCATGTCAAATCATCAAAGAATCTGCCGTCATCTCTCAGATTTTTGTAAAACTTTTGGAAGCCATTGGGACCCATGAAAAACGGTAAGAACTCAAATTTTTGGCTAACAGCCTCTTAATTAGTGAGATACAGACTAACGAACTTTGACTAATTAGCACGAGTCGCGAATTCAAATGGCCATATCTCTAAAGTATAACACCTAGAGAGCTGGTTTTGGTGTCATTTTAAAGGTATTTTCATGCCCTATGAATTTGTCTGGGCAACATTTTCCTACCTCAACCACAAAAAAGTTATCACAAAATATAAACTTCAATCGTGAATCCCAAAAAATGTATCCTTCAAATTTCCTCAAATTCATCCCAGAGGTACTTATGATGTCAAGAAGCTTCCACATAAGTTTTGTGATGGGCACTCCAATAGTTTCTGAGATATGAGCAATAATGTACATGTACGTATGGCATATAGGTTCGAAAATCAGCATTTGTAATGTATTATACAATCATTCTAACCTAGCCATGACAGGGAAACAGGGAACGACATCAATTGCTTTGAAGTATCATATACTTTCATTTTCAACTGGGCCTGAGGGGAAGAACAAGTGCTGCTGTGTGCATTGAAGAGGAAATTGAAAGCCTAAGTCAGGTTAGTGACACTGTGTACTTGAACTCATTATTGATTGTATAATACATTACAAATGCTGATTTCGAACCTATATGCATACGTACATGTAACATTATTGCTCATATCTCAGAAACTATTGGAGTGCCCATCACAAAATTTATGTGGAAGCTTCTTGACATCATAAGGTACCTCTGGGATGAATTTGAGGAAATTTGAAGGATACATTTTTTGGGGATTCACGATTGAAGTTTTATATTTGTGATAACTTTTTTTGTGGTTGGAGGTAGGAAAATGTTGCCCAGACAAATTCATAGGGCATGAAAATCCTTTAAAATGACACCAAAACCAGCTCTCTAGGTGTTATACTTAGAGATATGCATTTAATTGACGTCGTGCTAATTAGTCCAAAGTTCGTTAGTCTGTATCTAACTATTAAGAGGCTGTTAGCAAAAATATTTGAGTTCTTGCCGTTTTTCATGGTCAAATTGGTTCCGCAAAGTTTTACAAAAATCTGAGAGATGACGGCAGATTCTTTGATGATTTGACATGGAATGACCCCAGAGCGACATTGGTGGGGGGCACCGAAGGCGCACGCGATGCCGCCGTGCAGTGTATGGAGACGGAATTGGGAGGGAGCGCTGCACAATGATTGATTGATTGATTCAGTGATGAATTGCATAATAAAAAATTAATAATAATTGTAAAATAATTTAATTTCTCAATCAATTGCCTCATGGCATACTTGAACAACCGCTGTTTTTATCCAAATCTGAAACTTTTTGAAAATTAAGTAATTAATTGAAAAATGAGTAATTAATCAATTAATTAATCAATTAGTCAAAAAATACCCTTGATAGCCATATCGCTTGTTCACTGTCGCGTCCAAATATCAGCTTCCGAGCTCAAAAGGAGCCTGAGATATTGACCGGATGAGAAAGAAAATAAATAAGGAATTAATAAATCGATGATAATTAATTATGGATTTCAATAAAATTTGTTATCAAAGCTTTTCGATTTTCACCCCTCGGGATAAAAACCGCAAGCACATGAAGAAGAAACACCAAACTCTCGTTTATGAATTAAATTGTTATGTCCTCAACGTTGATTGGTTGAGAGAAAGAAAGGACGGGATTACCTGATTGGTGGAACCATACAGCATCATGAATAATGATTAGGGGGAGATGAACCATCATGAATAATGATTAGGGGGAGATGAACCATCATGAATAATGATTAGGCGGAGATGAATCACCAAAGTACTGGCAGAAACGTAATGCTAATTACATGAGCGTGAGTTGGGGGGGAGGGGGTGTGGTTTTCATGATGACTCAACATTAATTGTGGTATAGTTGTCACATAGTCAAGCTCCATTGCACAAAGGTGAGTTTAGCTCACCTTTGTGCAATGGAGGCGCATTCATCGGTCCAACCCAATCCATTCTTTTTGGGCAGAAAGAATTTGTCTGAACTTTACATCTATTTTGACTATGATGGCTTGACTGTGTGTACAACTGTACACAGTCAACGTTGAGTCATCATGAAAACCACACCACCCCCCTCCCCAACTAGCCTCAGCTAATTAGCATTATGTCTCCGCAACTACTTTGGTGATTTATCTCGCGCACTCATTATTCATGATGGTTCATTCCACCTAATCATTATTCATGATGGGTTCATCTCCACCTAATCATTATTCATGATGGTTCATCTCCGCCGACTCATTATTCATGATGCTGTATGGTTCCACCAATCAGGTAATCCCGTCCTTTATTTCTCTCAACCAATCAACGTTGAGGACATCACATTGTGACTTTATAAACGAGAGTTTGGTGTTTCTTCTTCATGTGCTTGCAGTTTTGTCCTGAAAAGTGCAAGTCGAAAAGCTTTGATGATGTCTTTTATTGAAATCCATATTTAAATTTTGTTGTACTAATACGAATTGTACGAATGTGTTGTACGAATGTTTGTTTAATAATTAATTGATTAATCAAAAAATGTAAAATCTTTTTTTTTTTTCAAATCACATCTTCACTTTTGTCCCAAGTTTCAGCTTCCTAGCTCAAAGGATGACCTAGATATCGCCCGGACAAACAAACAAGAAAACAAGAAAACAAACGGAGTAAAAGCTGAGTACTCCCTCCCTTCGGCGCCTGGCGATGACGTCATGCTTCACCTGGGGATGGAATTGGGAAGGAGCGGTGTACAATTATCATGGACTTTGCAAACCAACACGTTGTAACGGGTTTCGTGTTCCTTCCGGTTGGTTAATTCATTCATTCCTAAAAACTTCCATTTGAAGGATTGAATATAAAATAGAACCCTTGATTTATAAGCTATGAGATTTTAACTTTCAAAAGGATTCCGTTGACATGTTCTGTTTAAACTTGTTGGAACAAGATACAACAGCCTAAGAAACACCATTTTGATATAATAATCCATCCATCCATCCATAATAATCCATCGATCAATCCACTCGGTGCCGGCATACTCTGTGCAGAGCGTCGGTGCTGCCCAAGCAGTCTCCTTGGCTATTGGGTGCAATCCTGGACGGATCGCCACTCCGACACAGGATACCAGCAAGCTGGCACTCATTTTGCCGACCTCAGAAGAATGACAAGCAGATTCAACCCCACCTGGTATTAATTCAACACCTGAGTGGAATTTGAACTCAGGATCCTAAGATCCCAAACCCACCACCTGAACCATTAAGCCAACACCAGGCATATTGGTTATTATCAATGTACAGGTAAATATGATTATAGTTTTTATTACTAATTACATAATTCTACTCGGATATAGGAAAAATATAAAGCGTTTCTAGGATTAGTGGATCACGTTTGTGTACGACTGTGAATGGTTCACATTTACTACCCCCAGCACCACTGCTACAACCGGCCCAATAATTCCCACCTGACAAACAGGTCTTCCAGCTTAATGTCCCTCCAGTTGCGCACAGATCGATCTCTCACCTGCATCCAGAGAAACGTCAGTGCAAAAGTTTATAGCTGGCTCGGGATTCGAACCCAGGATAGACTGCTTGAAGGCGAGAGTTTATAGCTGCGTCTGGATTTGAACCCAGTGAAGGCGAGAGTTTATAGCTGCGTCTGGATTTGAACCCAGTGAAGGCAAGAGTTTAGAGCTCGGTCTGGATTTGAACCCAGTGAAGGGGAGAGTTTATAGCTGGGTCTGGATTTGAACCCAGTGAAGGCGAGAGTTTATAGCTGGGTCTGGATTTGAACCCAGTGAAGGCGAGAGTTTAATAGCTGGGGTCTTGGATTTGAACCCAGTGAAGGCGAAGTTTAGCTGGGTCTGGATTTGAACCCAGTGAAGGCAAAGGAGTTTATAGCTGGGTCTGGATTTGAACCCAGTGAAGGCGAGAGTTTATAGCTGGGTCTGGATTTGAATCCAGTGAAGGCGAGAGTTTATAGCTGGGTCTGGTTTGAACGCAGTGAAGGCGAGAGTTTATAGCTGGGTTTGGATTTGAACCCAGTGAAGGCAAGAGTTTATAGCTGGGTCTGGATTTTGAACCCAGTGAAGGCAAGAGTTTATAGCTGGGTCTGGATTTGAACCAGTGAAGGCAAGAGTTTATAGCTGGGTCTGGATTTGAACCCAGTGAAGGCGAGAGTTTATAGCTGGGTCTGGATTTGAACCAGTAAATGGCGAGAGTTTTTATAGCTGGGTCTGGATTTGAACCCAGTGAAGGCGAGAGTTTATAGCTGGGTCTGGATTTGAACCAGTGAAGGCGAGAGTTTATAGCTGGGTCTGGATTTGAACCCAGTGAAGGCGAGAGTTATATAGCCTGGGTCTGGATTTGAACCCAGTGAAGGCAAGAGTTTTATAGCTGGGTCTGGATTTGAACCAGTGAAGGCAAGAGTTTATAGCTTGGGTCTGGATTTGAACCCCAGTGAAGGCAAGAGTTTATAGCTGGGTCTGGATTTGAACCCAGTGAAGGCAAGAGTTTTATAGCTGGGTCTGGATTTGAACCAGTGAGGCGAGAGTTTATAGCTGGGTCTGGATTTGAACCCAGTGAAGGCGAGAGTTTATAGCTGGGTCTGGATTTGAACCCAGTGAAGGCAAGAGTTTTATAGCTGGGTCTGGTTTGAACCCAGTGAGGCAAGAGTTTATAGCTGGGTCTGGATTTGAACCCAGTAAGGCAAGAGTTTATAGCTGGGTCTGGATTTGAACCCAGTGAAGGCAAGAGTTTATAGCTGGGTCTGGATTTGAACCCAGTGAAGGCGAGAGTTTATAGCTGGGTCTGGATTTGAACCCAGTGAAGGCGAGAGTTTATAGCTGGGTCTGGATTTGAACCCAGTGAAGGCAAGAGTTTATAGCTGGGTCTGGATTTGAACCCAGTGAAGGAAAGAGTTTATAGCTGGTCTGGATTTGAACCCAGTGAAGGCAAGAGTTTATAGCTGGGTCTGGATTTGAACCCAGTGAGGGCGAGAGGTTTATAGCTGGGTCTGGATTTGAACCAGTGAAGGCGAGAGTTTAATAGCTGGGTCTGGATTTGAACCCAGTGAAGGAGAGTTTATAGCTGGGTCTGGATTTGAACCCAGTGAAGCGAGAGTTTATAGCTGGGTCTGGATTTGAACCCAGTGAAGCGAGAGTTTATAGCTGGGTCTGGATTTGAACCCAGTGAAGGCGAGAGTTTATAGCTGGGTCTGGATTTGAACCCAGTGAAGGCAAGAGTTTATAGCTGGGTCTGGATTTGAACCCAGTGAAGGCGAGAGTTTATAGCTGGGTCTGGATTTGAACCAGTGAAGGCGAGAGTTTATAGCTGGGTCTGGATTTGAACCCAGTGAGGCGAAGTTTAATACTGGGTCTTGGATTTGAACCCAGTGAAGGCAAGAGTTTATAGCTGGGTCTGGATTTGAACCAGTGAAGGCGAGAGTTTATAGCTGGGTCTGGATTTGAACCCAGTGAAGCGAGAGTTTATAGCGGGTCTGGATTTGAACCCAGTGAAGGCAAGAGTTTATAGCTGGGTCTGGATTTGAACCCAGTGAAGGCAGAGTTTATAGCTGGTCTGGATTTGAACCCAGTAAGGCGAGAGTTTATAGCTGGTGCCTGGATTTGAACCCAGTGAAGGCAAGAGTTTATAGCTGGGTCTGGATTTGACCCAGGATCAAAGGCAAGAGTTATAGCTGGTTCTGGATTTGAACCCAGTGAAGGCGAGAGTTTATAGCTGGGTCTGGATTTGAACCCAGGATCAAGGCAAGAGTTTTATAGCTGGGTTCTGGATTTGAAACCCAGTGAAGGCAAGAGTTTATAGCTGGGTCTGGATTTGAACCCAGGATAAGGCAAGAGTTTATAGCTGGGTCTGGATTTGAACCCAGTGAAGGCAAGAGTTTTATAGCTGGGTCTGGATTTGAAACCAGTGAAGGCAAGAGTTTATAGCTGGGTCTGGATTTGAACCCAGGATAGGCGAGAGTTTATAGTGGGTCTGGATTTGAACCCAGTGAAGGCGAGAGTTTATAGCTGGGTCTGGATTTGACCCAGTGAAGGAGAGAGTTTATAGCTGGGTCTGGATTTGAACCCAGTGCAGGCGAGAGTTTATAGCTGGGTCTGGATTTGAACCCAGTGAAGGCGAGAGTTTATAGCTGGGTCTGGATTTGAACCAGTGAAGGCAGAGAGTTTATAGCTGGGTTCTGGATTTGAACCAGGTGAAGGTAAGAGTTTATACGTGGGTCTGGTTTGAACCCAGTGAGGCAAGAGTTTATAGCTGGTCTGGATTTGAACCCAGTGAAGGCAGAGTTTATAGCTGGGTCTGGATTTGAACCCAGTGAAGGCGAGAGTTTATAGCTGGGTCTGGATTGAACCCAGTGAAGGGTAGAGTTTATAGCTGGGTCTGGATTTGAACCCAGTGAAGGCGAGAGTTTATAGCTGGTCTGGATTTTGAACCAGTGAAGGCGAGAGTTTTTAGCTGGTGGTCCTGGATTTGAACCCAGTGAAGGCGAGAGTTTAGCTGGGCCTGGATTTGAACCAGTGAAGCGAGAGTTTTATAGCTGGGTCTGGATTTGAACCCGTGAAGGCGAGAGGTTTATAGCTGGGTCTGGATTTGACGCAGTGAAGGTGAGAGTTTATAGCTGGTTCTGGATTTGAACCCAGTGAAGGCGAGAGTTTATAGCTGGGTAGTGATTCGAACCCAGCATCGACAACTCCAATGCAAGGTGCACATACCCCATGTCTAAGCAATCCCTGCTAGCCCTGAACGGCCGTTTTTGTTGATTTGTGTTTTGTCTATTTACGTCATTATACGAGGTAGTTTATGTAAAAGGTCATTGATATCTACTGATGCCATTACCTTAACCTTGATACTTGGACAAGGTCCTCGATGAGCATTAGATCAATGGAGATGAAATACACCAGAGGACTTGTTTTGACTGTAAGGACTAAAAACTGTCCATAATAAATGAAACCCCAACCGAGAGAAACAATAAGGACGACAAGCCCTTGCTATCGTTGTTATCATTGTCACTGATTATTGTGCATTTTGTGGTTATTGCCTTCGTTCCACGTCCACCACTGCAAGCGTTCAGCCTTGATGCCCTTTCATGTTCTTGTAACAAACAATGGGGACATATTGTTCATTTATATGTGGGTTTTATTTCTGCCATAACACAGTAAGTCAGATTATATTCACAGTTTCAGGGCAAGTGCGAGAAATTAAATGTTTGAGAATCAGTATTCATGACCCCTGGATTGGGCTCCATATTTTTTGTGTTTATCCGTGTAAAACGTCTCGGAGGTCTACATGGATGATCTGGTGTTGGGTTGGCGGTGATCTGTAATGCGAAGGTTCTTCAAGCCAAATCTGAGCCTCACCTGAAGCTTCCCTGTGTAATTCATTGGACTGTGGGTCGAGGCCCTTTCACTGGTCTGTGCAGTTCAAAAAGGTCAGACACTCTTAAGTTCAAATGAGGTCCACTTGGGTAGTGTTTGTTCTTTTCTCACCACATAATGTCCGTTCACCTGTTACTCGCTCGGGGTATGAGTAGGGTTGAGACGAAGGTGTGTCCCTCAAGAAGTGTTGCACAGGTATGGCCTATGAGGACCGATAGTTTAGTTCAGCTGAGATATCATGTTATGCAAAGCTTGATGAAGGTCAAGAACATCCACCTTTGAAGGACTGGATGAACGAACATGTAAATGGGGATTATTTAGAATCTGAACCTGTTCACCTGTAATCTGTCATTTCAATAACATGTTTATTTATATCTCACATCCACTACAACATCGTCCTGTGGCTGTTCCAAGATGCAGCTCCTCCGCCTGGCACTACACCATATATATCTCACATACATTAGGCAAGACAATTCAATGATAATAATGCTGCTCACAGCTGCCCTGCAGAGTAAGTTCACTGTGCGTTGTACTCGGTGCGGACTGTACTCTATGCTGGCTGCACTATGTGTCGGCTGCACTCTGTGCCGGCTGCACTCAGTGCCGGCTACACTATGTGCCGGCTACA
>CM068963.1:114848886-114863841 GCA_035128595.1 Eptatretus atami
TGTTGTGTGTTATCTGTGGCGTGTGTGTGTGGTTGTTGATGTGGTTGGTTTATTTGTTGGTGTACATTATTTGTTTGTGTTGTGTGTGTTGTGTTGTGTGTGTGTATGGTAGATTCACTATGTGTATAATACACACGACATACACACAGTCACCATAATACACAACACTACACAACAATTATACCACACACACATATACACACACCCACTACACACTTACACACCGATACACTACACAGTCATGCATCACTTAAACACAACATACACCACACACAATACACACACACCCACCCATGTGTATGATATACACACAACTACACACCAACCACATATACACACACAATGTGTATAATACACACACACACATACACACACATATAACACACACACATTATATACACACCACACACAATATACACACACACACAATATACACACACACACACACATACACACACAACACACACATACACACACATAACACACAATACACACATACACACACACACTACACACACCTACACACATATACCACCACACATACACACTCGTGTCACAGCAATCGAATACACACACATTCGTAATGCACAGTCACACAATTGTATAATACCACACACACGTTAATATACACACACACAACGACACAGCATATCCACAATGAAATACACACAACCACCACACACATATCACACACACACATTTATACACAACATCGATACGTATACTAGTTAAGTGGTGTTAATACACACACACACACATACACAACACCAAAACAATACATGTACACAACAAATAAACCACACATACATTCAAAACACACACACACACAGAACCACAGTGGAATATACACACAGACATCATGACAATGTGTATACATCACATGTGCATACAGGCAATACCACAGTGTATACACACACACAATACACCATACAATGTATAATACACACACACACGCATACGCACACACATACACACACACAATATATATCACACTCATATACACACACACACACACACTATATACACATACTAATTATACACAACCACATTTTACTAACAGCACATCACACAGCACCACACACATACATCAACAAATACATGGTTACACCAAGAATTAAAACGCACACCAACATACAAACACACCACACACGCCCAGATACGACTACACAAACAAGATGATAAACACACAACACGTTGATAGCCACACACTGTGATGCACACACCACAGAATACAACCATAAATACACACTACCCAACAAATTACACACACTTCACCAACCAAAATATTACACACACGATGCACAGCATTTAGTAAATACACATAGACAATTATGGGCCTTTCCACATCTCTTTGGGGCCCCATTTCAACATTATGTAACTCTTCGGGCGTTAGGTGGGAGACGTGTGGGTGCATGTCCAGCGTACGAGTGAGTGGGGGGGGGGTGGGTTACCCATTGCTGTATCTAATTACTAAATCAATCAACGACAACTTTTGTCCGGTACCCTTTTTTTATATATGCAACATTTAAATATACGTATTTAATCCTTTATGATTAGGGAGCGTACCAATTTCTGATTGTTTATCCATAAGGCTGAGAGCCCAAAATCTCAAAAAATAATGTTTTTGAGAATTTTCTTATGAAAATCTCTTACCCCTGCCAGGACACGTGCAGGACTCCAAAAGCTGCACGCAGAAACTTGGAGGGCTGTCCCAAACTGTGGAGTAAGTGTGTAAAATGATTGTTCCTTTATGATGAGGATGAAGCTGTTATTACCGAATCAGCGAATGTTTCACATGTGGTAAATGCGAAAACTTGCTATGCTGAACGCCCTGAATGAGTTTACATGAAAAGAGAAGAGAGAGAGAGAACAGTTTTGTCATTGTGAAAATCAAAATCACAATCTGTAATTAAGAAAAACTTATCAACCTCCCCATCCTTAGAAACCCCTTAGGCCCAAAGGTTCCCAGAACAGTTTGGTGGGGATAGCCCGCAAACACTGAGGGGAATATTTTGGGAAACAGACAGACAGACGGACAGTCTGCTTGATTGTAGTCGATAAAATAAATCACTTCGTTTAAATTGTCATTCTTCCCAGGAACTCTGTGATTGAAGAAGGGTGACGCACTTCCCTGAAAAGACGTTATATTTTGTAGGAGTAGGTTGTGTCCCGGCAATGCTCGGCAACCTCCCCCCCTCCTTCATCCCCCCCCTCCACTTGCTCCTCCCACAAACCCCTCTTCCACACTCCACCCTCCATTCCCTCCCTCCAGACTCCTCCCCTTCCCCCACCTTCCCTTGTTCGTGGATTTGCTTTGGGGCTTCCATTTCGAGGACGTTCAGTTGTAAATGCAAGGTATCTCACTACTTGTAATACTTGCACCACACCGGTGGCATACACTAACAACTTTTATTTTTCCATGAGAATTTTCGTTGACTTTCCCCGGACCCCCGCGATATGCCAGGGAAACATAGCCCATGCTCACCATAGTGACTTGGTCTAGCTAATGTTTAGTGTTGCCATTGTCGGTGAGTTTGCGTTGTTGGTGTTTGTGCAGACAACAGACAGAATGACAGACAGAAGGAAGGACGACAGACAGACAATGAACATTATTTATTAGACTGATTCAATCTTGTAAATTTGTTGATTTTATTAAAATTTTTATATGCCAGATTACAGATAATTTTAAAATAATTCTGAATGTAAATGCAATACAAATTAATATTTGTGATTGCAATTTTGACACTATTCCATCTTGCTTTTTCCAGACATTTAATCTATTCAATTAGAGTATGAACAAGGGTGTTATAGAACATATAATCACTCCGTATCATTTGTCCGATGACCTATATAAGATCCTGACTGCTGCTTTCGTTAATGACAGATTTACCGCCTTTCTTTTGTGAAATATAGTATAAGTAAACGGAAAAAACGAGCACGGATTATATAACCAGGATTACGTATAAAATCGGATGGGAGGGGGGGGAGATCATCGACATTACCGTTTATTTTAGGGGTGCTCTGTAAGCGTCAGGCTGAGGGAAGGGTTTATTGGTGTCGACTTTGGGCAAATATGTATGTAATGGGTTGCGAGCCTACTACCACAAATGCAAATTCCTTTTTTAGTTTCCCTCTTTCCTTCATCACAACTTATCTCTCTTGCAATCAGTCCTAAGTTTCCTTATATTTTACATGTTCAATGTGAAATTATTTTAGGGAATCGAATTGTGTTTGGTTGGATTGGTGTGGCAGCACCTTAATTGTCCACTGAGCTCCCACTCACTGCTAGAACATGCACAATTTGTTTGTACACTGCGAGCACCTGTTGATGCATCACTTGCTCTGTCCTGTCCTTTTATCTGCCACAGCTAGAGACGAATGAATCGACCCGGTTTGATTTACATCGCCGGAGAGAACTCGACTGCATGCTGAGGCACAAACCAAGTTCACCAAGAAGGAGCTGCAAAGTCCTCATCGGCGGTTAAAAACATGAGCCTTTCATCACAACATTCTTGCCTTGAGGGTCGGATGCTGCTGCAACACAGGATTTCCTTAATGTACTCAGGCCTGTTATGGTGCTTTTTGGGGGGGGGGCTATGCAGTCTGCTTCCTGTGTTAAACCTGGGGTTTTTTTGCCTCACAAAGCTATTCACCAGACCGAGTAACTACGACGTGAACGGCACAGAATGTTCTTTTGTATGTGGTTTATACCTTCAGTACATGTGGATACCCTGTGGTTTTCATCAACATATATGCGGTACATTCTACACACTGTGCGCGTTTTTGTTAGTTTTTTTTCTATCAACTGCTTGAGGAGTTGCAGACGTTCCTTCGTGCTCCATAATGGTGAAATTCCAAGGGAGGAGATCAGTCCACATACTTCCAGTTGACCCATTTCCATCCATTATTGTTGGGGGTGATTGATTGGGAAGCTCTGAGCGTTTTCCCCACAATCACACGCAGGATCCTTGCTTTCTGTGCTTTTCATGGATCCTGATTGGAGCTTTCTGTGCCATTCTGGCGCTTTAGTACGTTGTGTTCGGAATGATGATGCCAGAGTTTGATCTTTTCCCCTTCGGATTGCTGTTTGACGGTTGTGACCTTTTATGTTCACACGTGATGGACCACAGACATGCCACTGTGGTCATTTAAGTACAAGCAAACAACCTTCATGTGAGACCTTCTCAAACTGCACAGAACGACCTTGCAGCTTGATGCCCCAATTGAATTGCCTGGGATAGTATTTGCGGGAGAAGTCGAGCACAGCAAACATGGATTTTGACAGCTTATTGGCATTCATGTCAGACGTTGGTAGCCGGTAGGGCAGTTGTAATGCACTCCACATTGCAAGTGTCATGAATATCCAACTCGAATCAAAACCAACATGAAAGGACCTTGATATCGAGGGATCGCCCACCTTTTTGGTTGGTTTGTAAGAATAGAAGGATCTGTGTAATATGAAAGCTTAAAAGTTGAACGGTTTTTGAAATATCGACATAACAAAGCCCAGTTATACCAGAGATGGTTGCCATTGGCAACATTAATTCAACAATCACAGCCGTGATCTGAATCGGTTGAGATAATTCATGAGGAATTAGGATATCTGTATATGAAAAAGCTAAATGTTTTGAACGGTTTTTGAAATATCGTGACATAAAAAGCACATGGCCAATGATCGGCATGTCCCCCGCTCCCTTCCGATTTTTAATGATCACCCCCACCTCCCGACCCTTGACGGAGGGGTAAGGGAACAAAAAGGATTCAGTTAATGAGGGAGGCCAGCGTCCATTTTTCATCCCCATTTCAAACCTTGCCTTTCCGATGGCTTTGTGCCTTGCTGGGATTACGAATCTTTCGTCCATCCACACTGCACACGCCAAGGCTTGTGGAAGAGCAAGAACACAGAACAGATTTTGCAACATAACTAAGGTAACAGCAGAAAGAGAAGGGGGAGGATTGTCAACAGCAGAGTCAAGGAAGAAATAGATGGTAATGGACAAACAATGTTGTGGGGAGAAATGAGTGATAGGAACAGGATGTAGAGGTGTGGACAAGATGGATGCAGGAGCAATTTGAAGGGGGGGGGGAATGGGAGATGGTGGGGTGGTTCAAAGGGTGTATGAAAAGATCATGGTTTTATGGTGGGGATGATCTGAATGGTGGTAAACATCATGTCTGAAGACCTAGAGGGGAAGAATGAATGAGTAATGTAGAAGTTGGTTCCACAGTGGGAGAGAGGAACGAATGAGTTAGGTGAGCAGTGATTCCTGGATTTTGGGAATTTCATGAGCAAAGAGCGTTGCTGTGACCAAGTGCACCCGACAGAGAACCTGGGTGGGGTACGGGGAAATCAACGAAGAGGGAAAGGTGCAAGAACAGAAAAGTAGACGGAGGAAGACTGAAGAAGACAGAGAGCATTGACACCTTTCCTCATTCGATTTGTTATTTATCTCCTGTGAGTATCAAGTCCGTTCCAAAGATTGCGCGTTTACACCCTCATGGGGCTTTGAGATGAAAATTGGAACCTAATCATCAAGGACGCTTTGGTGAATTCATGACGTCGGCCCCTAAGGACAACCCCAAATTGTTTTTTCCTTGCTAGATATATTTGACTACAAACCGCGCGGCACTCCAGCGCACAACTCGGGGGACATTAAAATGATCTCCGACCGACCGACTGACCCATCATACCGTCCATGTACTGAACGTCCATACAACCCAGTACTTTATGAATATGGCAGCATTCTAGATTTTCTTACCCTGGCATTGGACGACTTTTTACATTTCCTCCTTCCATGTGATTAGTCATGTCATGTTTTCAACCTTTCATCGCGCTTGGTGATAATTTCTCGCTCTCCCAATACAATTGATGTTCTGTCATTCCAGCTGAGTTTTCGAACCGCGATTGGTTCGTGTTTTTTCTTTTTCTTGTCTCGGTGTTGTTGTTTGTTGTATCTTGTGCTTATTTCATTGTTATCGTTCATTGTTTTGCAATTACCTTTGTTTCCTTTTTGTATTGTTTCAAGGCCTTGATGAGGCCTAATCCTCGGATAGAAAGTGTGAAAATTTTCATCTCCCTGTTTCTCGTTTTGTGTTTTCTTCCAGGGTATCTCGTTTCTTACCTCCTCACCATTAATCTTAGTTTCTTTCCTCGCTTTCAAAAAATCAAAACAAAAACAAAAAAAAACCCTTAACTTTCACTTGTCGACTTGCATTTCCTTTCTGCTTCTGGTTTTTACACCCCCCCCCCAGCCCCTCTACACTCATTATATCCTTTTCAAAAACCTTCCACGACCCCACACACTCAAACCTTCTCCCTTCATCCCACACACTCAACCTTCACCCGCAACCTTTCACCACACTCAACCTCCCCCCACACTCCCACACACAACACACGCCACATTCAGGCAGGATTTTCAGGAACTGCAAGCAGCCATCTCTCTTCAGGACTGGTCTCCCATATCTATTGCTTCTGATGTTTAATCAGCGCCTGGGAATTCTTCCTCAGAAACCTGCTTCTCTCTTACACACAGATTATCCCATCCAGTGCCTTCAATTAACTGACCTCTCTTCCCGCCACATGTGTACACCGATCCTGTGGTGAGGCAGTTGCTCATGGAAACGACTCGCGTTCCTCTTCTGGTAAGGCTAATCCGGACAGAAGGACAATCTCAATTGCATTCAAAACATCCGTAACTCGTGTCTTCCACTCTTCAGGAGAGCCAGAATACAACATCTGTCCAAACCTCAAGAATGGAACTTTCAACTTGTCTCTCTCCTCATAAAACTGGGTGGGTACCTTATTAAGTCTGTCTGTGAATGTATGCCTTCCCTTCCATCCCTTCCTCACTTCAAATGCCATTACAGCTGACCCGCTCATGAGAAGTGAAATTACCTCCACTTGTGTGTTTGATTTCCAAATATTTGCGCTCCAACCCCTTCACTCTTGGGGACCCATCCATCCTGTTTGAACCAAACTGCTCCTAGATCTGGTCTTTTGCACCTAAGGAAGGTGGAGGAAAGTTCTTTCAACCCTTAACTCTGACTCTGCACAAGACTGGTGGCATCAGTACACTTGTCTGAAAACCTTGCTCTGCTTGCTCTTGTACATCCTCGCTCTGCCCTTTTAACTCTGTCATTTGCCTTTTGGTTCATCTTTCATCTGCTTGCGAGATCGCTGCATTAATATAAAAGGTGCAAAACAGATTCCCTTAACCTACAGGACATATCAGCTTACTCCAATCATCATGCAAGGTCAGGATCCATTCATCACAGATTGAATATGAATTCTTCCTTTTTCTCCAAACAACCTCATCTTAGATCACCAATCTGAATTTCACACCAGGTCACTCCTATTGAACATGCTGACTGACATGACATCAGGGCTGTCTTCGGACACTATCTCGCTGCTTTTGATACAGTCTGCTATCCTGCCAATACTCTTCCAAACTCCTGGCTATGGCATGCAAGGCCACACTCCCACACTTGACTTCCTGACTACTCTACTCCTGCTGCCATCGTGTAGGACTCAACGGAATCCTTTTCATCTCCTTTCTCCTGTCAAAGCTGCAGTGTTCTGCGGCCCAGTCCTATTCCTGATGCTTCATAAATAGGAGGAAGACATTGGGAACCATACATCTGCAGAGTGTTGGTTGATGCTTAGCCAGTTTCCTTCTGATAATGGATCTTTCTGAATCTCTGGAAAATCCTCTTTATCATATTGCTGATGACTCCACCTCTTGCCATCACATCTTCTCCTTCAGAAGCAGCCTGCAACCTCTTCCTGCCTCTTCAGACCTTGACAACTCACAAGATTGTTCAAACATCCCCCCCCTCCGCCCATATATTTCTTATTAACAACCTCTTTGAGGAGTCTCAGTCATTCAAACTCCTTGGTCTCACTTATCAGCCTAATCTTTCTTGAGAAAACCATATTTCCAAGTTGGCCACCAAAGCCAGCGCCAACTGGATGCAGAAGCAAATTTGAAGGGGGGGGGGGGGGTGGGGCGTGGCTTCAAGGGTGTTAGAAAAGTCATGTTTTATTGTGGGGGAATGATCTTGAGATGGTGGTACAAGTCCTTCCTTGGCATACCTGAACGTATCCACCTACAAGGCTTCATCCACAGGCTTAATGGAGTACTGCTCATCTGATGGTCTCTGTCTTCTACCACCTCCCTTTGGTCTTGCACCCTCTGCTCTTTCCATGCTTTGCCCCCCCCCCTCTGGTTTCTGCAGGGCTACATTGGTCCACCATTCAACTCCCCTCTCGTGAAACTACCTAAATCTAGGTCATGCTTCACTGCCCAACTCATCTTCTCCTTTTCCCACCTGTGCACCATCTTCGACATTTATCTTCCATATCATTCTTCCCTCTAGGTCTTTCAAGATTGCTGTTCACCACCATCTCAGATTGTCCCCAAACCCAAAAACATGGTCTTTTTTACCCTCGTTAACCCACTACCCCCACCCCTCCACCCCAGTCCCTTTCCTCCTACAAAATATTCACTTTTACCTCCTTGGAGTTTTCCTTCTCATCAATTTGTTCACCCCATGCGGCCTCTCTGCTGACCTCATCCCCCCCCACACCCATTGCTGTCCCAAGTCTCTTCTTTATCCCTGGCCTTCAAACTTTCTGTGTTATTGTTCCCCCCCCATCTCTCATCTGTTTCCTTTTGTCATGTTGTGTGTTCTGGTCCATCAGGGTATTAATTCTAGCTCTTCCAGAGCCTCGACTATTGTATACAAAAAAAAATAAAATGAGAACACAACGCCAGATTATTTGTCTTGCTCACTGGGTGATATCAAAGTCCTCATTGATTTCATCAACTTATTTGGGACTACATCAGATATCAGTCACAGGCGGTCTGTTTTAACCTCCGAGTGGCATTTTATGTGGAGGACATCCGATTGAGAGAAGACCCCTATTTCTACAAGTTTCAAGAAGAGTAGTTAGACATGAAGTTCAGTTTGTACTCTGCAACCTCATCATCATTACACCACTTTAGGTGACTGAAATAGTTGCTCTCGTTACATTTTACCATCACCAACATATTGACACACAGTGCGTGACCCTTGATGTGATAGATGAAGTAATACACCTTGCGTGGTAGCCGTGTAGGTTGGACATTTTATCTGTTTTTTTTTTACCCTGCCTAGTTCTTGTCTTCACTCGGTCTAGTTTTTACATCACATTTCCGTCATGCTGAATGACATTCTCCCTAATCACATCGACATCTGCCGCAGCCAGTAGCCTGAGCTTACCCACCCTTTTAATCAACGTTCCCTACTATTCAGGTTATTGAAGTTGTGGCCCAGTTTCCTAACCGACGGCCTCACTTGCAGGATTTTCAGTGTATATTTGTGGCATCTGCTTCATGCCGAGATGGACAGAAGAGGAACGGCTTTACACTCATATAGCCACCCACAGAACGGCTTTATGACATCCAACAAGACAGATGACAGTTGGACGCGCTCTATCAGATGCAAAGCACCCACTCAATTTCTTGTATTTCAAAGTGCTGGGTGATCTAAGCCTCCTCAACTACTGCGAAGGAATGTGACAATGTTTTGGTGAGATAAAAGAGAGATATACACTTAAAAAACAAGCCTCCTTTTCTCCAATGAATGCCCACTCCTTTCTCTATGACTCATCGCTCCTGTGAAGAAAAAAAACTCAGCTTATCCTGGGAATTCAACCAGCAATTCCTGTTGATATCGAGCAACTCGCCGACATTGCCTGGACAGGCATTGTCGAAGTCGCTACCCCGGTCCAATATTATACTGTCTCCATCAAGTGCAGTCACATTTCAGCTGTTGCCATGTCGGTCTGACTGCAACGACTGCAAACATTGCGCGGACCTGTTGACCATGCAGGATCCACTGCCTTCCTCTCAAAGCTGTCAACCAGTCTTCCCATTCCACTTATGGGGGAGCGATTTGTTAACTTCCTGAGATGTTTGCTTACTAAGGGAATTTCAATCATCGCTGAGTTTGCCCACTCCCATTCATCTGGGCTGATTTATGTGACATTTGGTTTGCCACAGTACCACCCCATCATCATGGATGTCAAGAACACAAGCTCAATGGATGCCTCCCATCATCTTCAGTGTCAAAGGCATTCATCGCACGCATTGCCCCTTCAGTCTGTTCCAAAGTTTCCCACCTGACAGCGTTTCAGTTTTGCCTCTCTCCTTCAACGGCATCCTAACACGTCTGTCCAAAGTATTGTCCAAGCTTACAGTATGCTTGTTCTGGACTCATGCTCCTTCATGCGGCATTCCAAGATATCTATGAGGTAGTGAGCAAATAGGATGTGCGCCTGACCGAGCGGTTTCCTCTCTGCTTAAAAGCACATTAACCTTAGGTGATTCTTCCACGTCACTATAGTGCCGAGAGAGTGTGCTGAGCGGTCGGGTGAACGTATTGACGTTTCCCACGAGATTTATGGCCTATGGACGTTACCGACTGTGAACTACACTCAGCTGGATCCGTGCCAAACTGTGACACATAGATCCAAAAACTTCAATTCTCTTCCTTCAGAGCCTTTTTACATTGCTCGACCAATTTAATCTTTCATCGTATGCTGCAAAATTAATTTCACAAACTGAATCTATTCTCTTTTTTACCTCCGCCTACCGAAGGTGAGGAGGTTGTTTTCACCCCCTCTCTGTTTTGTTTGTTACATTGCAAACGAAGATTTTTCAATTAGATTGATCAGTCGATTTTGTTATTCTGTCTTTTTATCTTGCCAAAACGAAGTTTTGCAAGTATGTTAGTCAGTTTGTATGTTTATTTTATTTTTATTTTTTTTTTCCTTAATCACGTTATAAATAATTCCTGCAGAGCACAGTTGTCATGGAAAATTTTTGTAAACTTCGCATATACAGAGGCCTATAAGAAGGGTCCCTCTTCAGCGCATAAAATTTTGAAGGTCAAGGTCAAAGGCAAGGTCACTTTGTCGCAAATCAGGGTGAGTCGACGACCCTTATTTTTTGAGTAATTTGATCGGATCGTCTTCAAACTTCATGGGAATAATAGTTCATGTTCTGGCCGCTCAGCTGATTAATTTTTGGCTGGCGATTGGCCTTGACCTTGCATACTGTTTTTTCTATTTTTTATTTTTTTTATTTTTATTTGTCTTTAATCACGTATAAATTCACTCTGCAGAGACCACAGTTATCATTGGAAATTTTGTAACTTCGCACATCAGAGGCCTATAGAGGTCCCTTTCAGCCGCATTAAAATTTTGAAGGTCAGGCCAAAGGTCAAAGGTCACTTTGATCGGACAATCAGGAGGAGGGTCCGCACGAAACCCTTATTTTTTTGGAAGTAATTTGATCGGATCGTCCTTCACACTTTCATGAGACTATAGCTTCATGGTCTGGCGCTCAGCTGATTAATTTTTACGGTGGCGATTGGCTTGCCTACAATGGTTAGCGCCTAAGGTCAAAACATATTTGACCCCAAAGGTAAATTTTCAAGTTTTAGGAACCATAATTGGTAGATACCTCAAATTGAACAGCCTCGATGAGTGCTATTCTAGATATGTCTAAGCTTGAGAATTATGACGTCATTTGGTGACGTTATTAGTCAAACGCATATCTTTCATGGTTACTCTGTAGAACGATTCTCATCGGAATATCTCGTAGAGCAGATAGTTCCTCAAGGCAGTCGCTTCCTGAGGATAGCAGCTCTGTTCACCTCGTGTGACCTTAAAGAAGTCACACGTGGTCACCTTTGCAAGATACGGATCACCCTACCGGGTGACATTGGTTTTATTTGTTTTGTTGTTTGTTTATGTCTGTTCTGTGGGTAGTCGATCTAGTCTACCATATATTTATCAGTATTTCCGTCGATTTTATGTTTCTTGTCTGTTATGTATTACTGATTCGGTTCCAGTGCTCCTTTCAATACAATGGCGATTTAGATGAAATTGGTTGGTTAGGTTCATACCCATGACCTAGTTGTGTGCAAATGAGAAACCGTTGCTTATGGACACCACCGTTGCCTAGCACAGGACCTTTGAAATTTTTTGAAAATCAAAAAAATTTATTTTTTCGAAAATCAAAAAAATCGGGCCGAGCGACTCGGTGGGCAGTACATTCAGCCATATTGTCAAAAATTCCGCGGATCCTATGAAAACTGTCGGGAGAAGATGACTATTGAAATGCCCTGAGTAATAACAGAAGAACAGAAAAACGAAGTTCGTTATATCTTCTCGCGAATCATGGAGACTATGAGTCAGATATCATGAAACTGTTATGGTAGGTCATGGTATGTCCTAGTATATGTGTTGAGAAAGAACCTCGTTGCTTATGACGCTTTTGTTGGCTTGTACACGGCTGAAAACGACGAATTCACTGATCGAACTACCCAGTGTCCGCCTTACCGCTTGTCTGTCTGTTTGGTCTGTCTGTTTTGCTGTTTGTCTGACTGTCTGTCGCCCTCAGGTCACAATTTACACCAATCTTCACGAAACTTCACCACATGGGAGAGTTTGTCATAAGTAATAAGCCTGTTGTATTTTTGAGGTAAAAAGGTCAAAAGTCACATAGGCCAAAGGCCAACAATTTCGCTTGGATTTTCTAAATTGTCAATTTTCATCCGACTTGACTTTTAAATTTAGAAGATGGTATAACTATTTCAGGTTAACTGAATTCAACCAGCCAATTTATTTGAGGGTCAACACTCGGTCAAAAGGTCACATAGGCCCAAAAGTTTACAAAGCTGAACATTTCTAAAATTGTCAATTTTCATCGATTTTCACTTGAAATTTTGAAGAGATATTTTCACATCAGGTCGCTGAATTCAACCACCAATTATTTTTTAGTCCACATTTGCCGGATTTCTTAAAATTGCCAATTTTCATCGAATTGACTTGAATTGGTAAGGATTTAATATTTCACGGTCACTGAATTTATCAACTAGTCAATTATTTTGAGGTCAAACATGGAACCAAAATGTCAACTCGGGCAAAGGTCAACAACTTTAGGTGAGATTTTTCTAAAATCCTCAATTTTCTGCCGATTAATTTGAAATTTGAAGTTTATATTTCAGATCACGAATTCAACCGCCAATTATTTTTGAAGTCAACATCGACAAATGGTCAACATAGTCCCCAAGGCCACCAACTAAGGTGATATCTTTCTAAAATCCTCAATTTTCATCCGACTGGCTTGAATTGAAGAGGTTGGTATATTCAGATCATTGATTCAACCAGCGAATTGTTTTTGAGATCAACATCGACCAAAGGTCAACATAGTCCCAAGGTAATAAACTAAGGAGATATTTCTAAGATCCTCAATTTTCATCTCATTGCTTTAAATTTTTGAAGAGGATTTGCACATCAGGGTCACTGGAATTCCACCACCATTATTTCGACGGGTCAAATTTGTTTTATGGATTTTTGCAAGTAATACGTGCTCGCACTACGTTCTTTCTTATCTGGCTGTTTTGTGGAGGATACTCAAAAAGTTGTGGACGGATGCGGACGAAATTTTTTTGGACAGGTGGTGTACGAAGACGAACTGATTAGATTTTGGATGAAGATCCGGTTCTGGATCTGGATTGATAATTTTTATGTGACTTTCACCATTGAGAGATGCGGCAAAACCAATATAAACATGCGCGGAACGATATTCTCAAAATGTTGGGGACGTGAGACCTCAATGTGAGAGTAGCGGACAACAGAGAAAAAGTGAGGGAACAGTAAGGTATGTGGAGTGAAAGAAACATTGTGACCACCACCGAATTGACTTCAATTCTTGGCGTGAGATCTGAATCCGGATCGGACTACGAGAAATTTTTTTAAGTGATTCTTAACATTGAGGAGATAGGGCTCAAAAATGATACTCTACACGATATCTCAAAATGTATTGTGCCAGATTGTTCTTTGTGATCAGAGAATGATGTGCAGGAGGTATGCCGCCTCCGAGTTTCCCTTCAGTTTTATGCTCAGGGATATCGAATTGTACCCTGTGCTTTTGATGGAGTTATCTGCGTCTCTTCACACACAAACAAGATGTATAACACACAACACCTGTGATACACACACTGTTACGCACACACCAGCAAATACACACACATAACATACACACCTACCCCAACAAATACACACCCATTCACCAACAAATATACACACACATGCACAACATTAGTAATACACATCGACACATTATGGGCCTTTCCACATCTCTTTGGGGCCCCATTCAAACATTATGTAACTCTTGGGGCGGAGGTGGGAGAGGTGTGGGTGCATGTCCAAGCGTTACAGAGTGAGGGGGGGGGGGGGGGGGGTTTCCAGTGCTGTATCTAATACTAAATCAATCAACGACAACTTCTTGTCTCGGTACCCTTTATCTATAGATGCAACTATTTAACGATATACGTATTTAATACCTTTATGATTAGGGAGGTACCATTTTCGTGCTTGTTTCTATCCAAAGGTGGGAGCCCAAAATCTCAAAAAATAATGTTTTGAGAAATTTTATGAAAACTCTTACCCACTGCAGGACACGTGCAGGGACTCCAAAAGCTGCGCAGAAAATTGGAGGGGCTGGGCCCCAAAACTGTGGGAGTAGTAGTGTAAAACCATTGTTCCTTCAATGATGAGGATGAAGCTGATATTACCGAATCAGCGAATGTTTCCACATGTGGTAAATAGCAAAACTGCTAATGCTGAACCCGTGAATGAGTTTACATGAAAAGAGAGAGAGAGAGCATTTTTGTCATTGTGGAAAATCAAAATCACAATTGTCTTAAGAAACTTAACAAACCTCTCATCCACCTTAGGAAACCCCTTAGAGCCCAAAAGGTTCCCCAGAAAGTTTGGTGGGGATAGCCCCAAAACTGAGGGAATATTTTGGGAACAGACAGACAGACAGTCCTGCTTGATTGTATCGATAAAATAAATCACTTCGTTTAAATGTCATCTTCCCATGGAACTGGTGATTGAAG
>CM068963.1:114916513-114928047 GCA_035128595.1 Eptatretus atami
GAGAGCTGGCAATTTGAATGACAAGTGTGGTGCCAAAGGGACCTTGTTTAGATTCCCCACAAATAGAGTGAAATCACGACTTGGTAATTGATTACACAGGGTCTGTTGTAACCCTTTCCGTGGAGCTGTTTGAAGAAACTTTGAATTACTACCATGGACGAGCTAACCCCATGTTTGTATGAAATAGAAACTCGGCATGAAACGTATTTCTCCACTTTTAGTAAGAAAAGTAAATTTAATTCCAAATATCTAGGGCAATATTGAAACGGTGTGAACTTTTAACTCGAGAACCAAAGTACGTGGGAAAGAGTTAAAATGCCGAGCACCATGACCTGAAGCTGAAGGTCAAGTTGTAAGATCATGCAAAAGATATTTTACTCCGGTCCGAAGGCCTGAGGCACACCTTCCCAATCTCGCTGTTTCTGCTTTCGGGTTTTATCAGCACAAAATGGAGAGCTTCAGACAACCGTCACTGGTATCACCACGTATTTTGCCCTGTCGAGTGGTCTCCTCTGACGGATGATATTAATGATGCTCACAAAGCAGCTTAAATCCTGCATACTGGATTGTATTTGTCCATTGTCTACAAACGTTCTGTAAATCACATTAATTACACTTGATGTCTAATAATGTTCTTTGTCATACATTTTATGTACAAGCACCTCCGTGAGCCCCAGGTAAAGAGATTAGAAAGGAAGAAAAGACAACCCGAGACGTTCAGATTCCGAGTCGAGTCTTTATTAAACCACAAGTCGAAACTTCTCAAACCCCCCTGTTGGAAACCCCATTACCATTGGAAAATTCCCTTGTTAAAACCAAGCCTAAGGGTACAGTGTTACATTATTACGAAACAAAGGCAGAATTGATGCGCACACTGATTTAAACCAAAGCTAAAAGAGTTACCGCGTGTTCACATATTACGAAACCAAAGGCAAATTGATGCGCCACACTACTCCCCCCCCCTCATATATGCTTACATCAAACAGAAGTACAAATAAAATACAATATGATGTAGGGAGAAGAGAATTGTAGACTTGTCCTTGTTAAAAAACAAGCGCGAATTGAGCTATGAATCCTCGTCCCTTTAATGATGACGTCATAAAAACGAATATGACGTCTTGTGATATATCAAGTTTGCGATTAAATATCTGTGCTAATGCCCGGCTTTGATTCCCGCAACGAGAATTCAAACAGCTTGCCTTGTTTTCGGAGATAATGGTATATGGCGATTGCCAATATTAGCGGCGATATTATTGACTGTCAACTTTTTTTCAGGAAAGATTTCAAAATCGGAGGATGGTTTACTGCCTGCCGGGTGGGCTTCGCATATACATGGCAAGTTTCACGAAGATCCGATGAAAACTCTGGGTTGTGATGAAACAAAAAAATAGAAATGACGTCATAAAATGATATGCGTCATATGTGATGTATCAATGATGTCGCGGGTAATTCATCTCTGCTAATGCCCTGTTCGATTTCCCACAAACAGATTCCCAAAAAGCTTGCCTAGTTCGAGAGATAATTTTTTAGGCGATTTCCATTAGCAGGAGATTATTTTGACGTCATAACTTTTTTCTAGGAGGAATTTTCAAAAATCGGAGGTTGGTTACTGTCTTGTGCAGGGTTATTTTAACATTTATATGCCAAGTTTACGGAGTCGATGAAAATGTTAGGTCTGTGAAAAAATGAAACAAAAAGGACAAAATGTCAAAAAAATAGGAAAAATAATGTCATAAACATTTGATGATGACGTCATCGTGATGTTCATATGTGCGGTAATTCATCTTGCTTAATGCCCTGTTCGATTCCCCAAACAAAATTTCAAAAAGCTTGCCTAGTTGTCGGAGATAATTTTTTAGGTGATTTCATTAGCGGAAGATATTTTGACGTCATAACTTTTTTTGAGGAATTTCAAAATCGGAGTAATTACTGTCTGCGCAGCGTATTCTTTACAATATATATGCCAAGTTTCAAGGAAAAGTTTCGCATGAAAACTGTAGGCTGTAAAACAAAAAAGTCCACAAGAACACAACACGTGGAGTAAGACTTAGAGTCCTCCACGAGGATCTAATAAACAGTAAAAGTTCACAGCAGAGAGAAATGGTCAACAGCAAATGTATCATAATATTGTGCGTGGAAGATGTGCAGCATGATGCCCAAGAGAGACAGAGAGGAGAGAGAGAGGAGTCATAACAACAGTAAGGTTATTTGTGGTCGTAGGTGTCGACCCATGCGTCAGTGAGGAGGTCAGCTCCGATTGCATCAAGAAAAGCTGGCTTCAAGCCGCATCTATGGGACTGTAACATTGACCACATTAAATCGAGTGATAGGTCTTATCGGAGCATTGTAGAGCTTTGTCAGCTCTGTCATAAGGTTGCTGCAAGGGTTCCAGATGGCGGGACAGCGTCATGCCTACGAATACGTGAGGTGCACATGCAAATTTCCTTGGTTGAATAAAAATTGGGGGCGGTGACGAAGCGTACATGTCAGTGCGCTCTGAGGCCCTACATGGCCCAAACAAGTTGCTGCTAGGTGGTTGGCGTTCGGGGCAGGTGACATCGGACGCTTAGTTAAATTCCCTTTGGGGGACGAAGCGCAATGAGGCATTCCAAAGGTCGTCGTCTTAGAGCAACTCGCGTACAAGCAGAACCATAGGTATGACATCCGTCCAGTGTGCGGAGTTGTCATGCGCTTCAGGGAAAGACTTGTGTTGGCGATGGAAATGGGTATAGCGTGTTCGGGTGTGAATTACGAGAGTATACTTGAAAGCTTAACTATTGATGAAGTGTGTGAGGAGAAGTGAGAGTGGATAGAGCGATAGTTAAAGGTTTTGTGGTCTCAGGATTAGAGAATGGTAGGGCCTCTAAGAAGTGGCAGAAGTGTTTGGCGAGGTATACAGTGAGTAGTTCCCAATATAAGGTGTTGTACTTGTGCTCTGTTGGTTTCAGATTTTTACTGAAGAAGGTCAGTGGATCGCCAGTCGACATTGATAAAACTGTGAAGGGCCGCACCCACTGTGACCTCAGTACGCGTTCTCCACCAGGCCTGTGACGCCTTTGACTTTTGGATGAATCTGGAGTGAGGCGTTGGTCAGTGAGCGTCTTTGATGTGTGGAACCCTGACAAGGTTGGCTCCGGACCATGGAAACACTTCAGGGTACTTAACGGTTTGTGTGTAACTATTCAGCGGCTGCAGTGTCATTGGTTGATGACTTGTGATCAAACAGTTTGAATAATTGATGCGGAAAAGTTAATGAGTCTGAAAAACCTCTCAATTTGCTTGAGGTTAGGTTACGAGGGAATCCCAGAATAATCTTGCACCTTCTCCTCGAGTGGAGAATGCCTGAGCAGCAACACAGAACACAGTGACGAGGAAATTCGATTCCAGAATGAGGAAATATGCACTTTGCGCGGATTTAAATATTTTTTTTGTGATGGAATTCGTCAAACAAGGCACAAGCCACTCTAGTAAAGGGAAAAGCCTAGGGGAAGTTTGAGTATACATAAATTAAAGCAAAACAAAATAAAGAAGAGAAAATAACAAAAAACATCCAAGACACAGGAAGTAGCAGAAGTCAGGGAATGCGATGTCACCTCAAGACGTGGATGGAGGAAATTGACCATTCCTCCTCAAGGTTGGGTGATCGCTTAGGATAATGGAATCCCGTTACAAAAGGGTGATGATTATAAAGTGAGACAGCACGAAGGATTAAAAACCCATCTGACGGCGCTGTTTCGTTCTGCCCTTTGGATGAGTTAAAGTGCATGCAGAGATGGCAACCGAGACTTGTGTCCAAACACTCGAATGGGTAGGAACCGTTAGAAATATCTGTAAGAACAACTATCGTGGCAACTGAACAAACGGAAGCGGTTTGAAGTGTTGAACCCATCTCCACACCAACCAGGTTAACTATGCATTTCTGGAGCTATCAAGTAAAAGAGTAAGTGGAGTTGTTGGTGCTTGAGCCAAATCTTTTGACATGCAATCAAGAGACTAGCCTCAACTGGGAGCGAAAAGAATCATTAATTTTAATGCCCAAGACCAGGACAATACTGAATGGCTTTAAAAAAATGGCAGGACTGAGTCAATCAGACAAGTATAGGGTTCTGCAAGGATTGACCACAAAGATACGAGCCAACCCTCCTATCGGGAGGTTTAAAAAAACTCATGTAGAACACTGTACACACAAAGGGCACACAGGTTCAGTATGTTAGAGCAATCCGCGGCAACATCTGTCGAATTTAAATATCCCAGTACAGAAAACTCATTGGAACCATGAACCAAAGCAATCACTCAACAACAAGCGACAAGAAATGCAGAATTAAGAAAGAAAACAACTAGACACGAGAATGGCACTCGGGAGAGCGTACACCTCCACCAGGCTGAACAGTTCACGTTTTATAATTCCACTGATGTGCTGGATCTGAACCAATCGAATCCCCTTGTTCTCGTCACCAACCAACTCAAATCCTCCTCGTTTTGTCAGAACTCCTCCACAGCTTTTTGAGATATCACGAGATGATATGTATGTAGTTTTTGACCCAATATCTCAATTTTTTGAAATTAGGCTGATTGTTGACCTTTTGACCCTTAAATGAATTTGGTGTTGAATTAATTGAACCTGGATATACAAATCCTGTTCAAATTTCAAGTCAATCGGCATTGGAAAATTGAGGATTTTAGGAAATTTCCACCCCAAGTTTGTTGACCTTTCACCACAAAAATAAATAGGTTGTCGCGTCGGCCACCCAACCCACCATTTGGGTGAAGTTTCGTGAAGACCAGTTTAAATTGTACCTGTCGGCGATCAAGGTGGAGCGGACAGCAGACATACACGAGACTGATCGACATATTGTCAAAAATTATTTATTTATTTTCCAAGTACACAAGACGACAGACAGACAGATGGGAACAGACAGACTAGGGTGAACGTCACGTCCATCCACGTGATCAACACGTCCGGTGATTTTTGCCAAGACAATCAGGACACTTTAAAGTTTACCCTTGTTCGTTGATCAGTTTCATTTGTTGCATTCCGTTGATCCCTCGCCAGCGGCATAATCTATACGTACATTGGACGGACACGGTGCACAACGACACGGTATTTGTTAATATGTCGGCCACTGGACGCAGTTTCTACTAGCGAGTTAACTTGGTATTCGGTGAGCTCTTGTGGAACATTTCTCCCTTTCTACAAAACTTTTATTATTTGTAATTCTGTATAAAGTACGCGATGTAATGTTTTGTGAACATATAACACTCAGATGAAGCCACAAACGTTCGATTCCAAGTTCACGTGATATTAAAGAACTTCTTAACTTGGTTTGTTTAACGCTAATTATGCGTGAGCTCCGTGACTGTTAGGTCGTGACGTGTTGCCCTGATTTACGGCCGTCCCATCAGCTGGCCGTCCATGGTGTTTTGTGACCTCCCACAGCTCGATCCTACTTTCTTATGGATACAAGTGAGCTTTAGGGACCAGTGGGAGAGGAGACCTGGGTGGTGAATTCGTAACCAGACGGAATTGTTCCTAACTTGCTGAGATCACCATTTATAACGTTACATTCTTATCGACCTGTTTATCCTCCACGTTCGACCTGAATGATCTTATCGACCTGTGTAATCCCCACGTCGACCTTGATTGATCGTATCACCTGTGCTAACCCGCACGTCCGACCTGATTGATTCTTATCGACTGTTGTTAACCCTGCACGTCGAACCTGATTGATCTATCGGACCTGTGTTAATCCTCCACCGTCCGACCTGATGATTCGTATCGAACTGTGCTTAATCCTCCACGTTCCGACTGATTGATCGTGTCGACCTGTGCTAACCCTGCACGTCCGACCTGAATTGCTCTTATCGACCTGTGTTAACCCTGCACGGTCCGACTTATTGTCGTATCGCTGTGCTTAATCCTCCACGTCCGACCTGATTGATCGTATCGACCTGTGCTAACCCTGCACGTCCGACCTGATTGATCTTATCGACCTGTTGTTAACCCTGCACCGTCCGACACTGATTGATCTTATCGCCCTGTGTTAACCATCCACGTTCCGACCTGATTGATGTTATCGACTGTGTTAACCCTGACGTCCTGACCTGTTGTTCGTATCGACCTGTGCTAACCCTGCACGTCGAACCTGATGATCTTATCGACCTTGTTTGTTAAAACCCTCCACGATTCGACATGATTGGATCTTATCGACCTGTGCTAACCCTGCACGTCGCCGTGATTGATCTTATCGACCTGTGTTAACCCTGCACGTCCGGACCTGATGATTCTTATCGACCTGTTACCCTCCACGTTCCAGACCTGGAATTTGATCTTATCAGACCTGTGTAACCCTGCACGTCCGACCTGATGATCTTATCGATCTGTGAACCCTGCACGTCGACCTGATTGATCTTATCGACCTGTGTTACCCGCCACGTCCGACCTGATTGATCTTATCGACTGTTTAACCCTGGCACGTCCGACCTGATGATCTTATCGATCTGTGTTTAACCTGCACGTTCGACCTGATTGATCTTATCGACCTGTGTTAACCTGCACGTCCGACCTGATTGATCTTATCAGTCCTGCTGTTAACCCTTGCACGTCATGACCTGTATTGCATCTTGATCGACCTGTGTTAACCCTGCACGTCCGACCTGATTTGATCTTATCGACCTGTGTTAACCCTGCCACGTTTCAACCTGACTTGATCTTATCTGACCTGTGTTAACCCTGCACGTCCGCCTGATGATCTTATCGACCTGTTGTTACTGCACGTTCGACCTGATTGATCTTATCGACTGTGGTGGTCATAAGAATCCCCACAAATAGAAGTGAAATCACGACTTGGTAATTGATTACACAGGTCTGTTGTAACCCTTTCCTTGGAGGTGTTTGAAGAAAACTTTGAATTACATACCATGGACGAGCATAACCCCGTGTTTGTAAGAAAATAGAAACTCGAGTCATGGAAACTTATTTCTCCACTTTTAGCAAGAAAAAGTAAAAATTAATCCAAATATTAGGACAATATGAAACGTGTGAACTTTTAACTCGAGAAACCAAATACGTTGAAAGAGTTCAAATAATGCACGAGCACCATGACCTGAAGCTGAGGTCAAGTTGTAAGATCATGCAAAAAGATATTTTACTCCAGTCCGAAGGCCCTGAGTGCACACCTCAACAATCTCGCTGTTTCTGCTCGGGTTTTATTTCAGCACAAAATGGAGAGCTTCAGACAAACCCGAACTGTATCACCAGTTATTTGCCCTGTCGAGTTGGTCTCCTCTGAACCATGATAATTAATGATGCCACCAAAGCAGGTTTAAATCTGCATACTGGATGTATTTGTCATTGGTCTACAAGTTCTTTAAATCACATTAAATACACTGATGTTCTAATAATGTTCTTTGTCATCATTTATGTAACAAGGCACCTCCAGTGAGCCCCAGAATAAAAGGATTAGAAAGGAAGAAAAGACCACCGAGACGTTCAGAGATTCGAGTCGAGTCTTTAATTAAAACCACAATAGTCGAAACTTCTCAAAACCCCCCCTGTTGGGAAAAACCCCATACCATGAAAATTCCCTGTTTAACCAAAGCAAGGCCCCTGTTCACCCTTGACGTTTTAACCAGCAATGGCAACGTCTAAATAATTGTATGTAAACGTTGGCATACGCTGGAAATTTTGATGTTTTTTTTTTAAAGTTTTGGGGCGTTATATTCATAACGTGTTGGTCTATGCCATTAACATATTAGGTAACGGGCACATAACGTTTCGTTGTGTTATTGATAACTTTTACCAACGAATGCTTAGCCTGTTGTCGGCGTTCACAACCTATGCCCAACGGATAGTTTAACTTACGCATAGCGCGCTAACGATCGCGGCGAACTCGTGGCGTAGGCCCCTGTTAAGAAACCTGCCGCACGCCGATTTAATCATAACCGCGCGTGTGAGAATTCTGAAGTGTCAACACGGCAGTCCACACCTTGACGATTTTGCCAGCGTATGCCCGACCTAAATGAAAAATGTGTCTTAAAACGCTAGCGCGCACGTCAAAATACGGTATAGGTAAGTTGTGTATACGTTAAGATGTAGGCTGGAAAACATTGAAGTTACACTGGTCATATTACGTGGTACGTGTAATACGTCGTGAAATTTCAAGCTATGCTGAAATTTTGACGACGTACTCGGCGTATGGCTAACACGTTTCCGCATGCGTTGTCTATGTTCCTGCACGCTCCGCGATCGTTACACACGACGACCACGTTACTGTAGGTTACTCATTTAAGTCGAAACACGTCAAGGTTAATATTTAACATACCCGCAACCTAAATTTTCAACCAATGGGTAACGTCCTTTAACCTAGAGTAGCGTGTCTGAACCTATGTTTAACGTGCTGAAACCTTATTGAGTAACGGGCATTGAACCTATTGTTAACTTGCCTTGAACCAATTGACTAGCATGCTATGAAACCTTATGAGTAACGTGGTTTAACCTATGTGTAGCATGCTTTGAACTAAGTTATTAACGTGCTTCTAACCTATTGGTAACATGCTATGAACCTATGTGTAAGTATCTCAAACGCACATTGTCGTATGTAGACGAATTAGATTGACGTCTTCCGGACGACCACAGCACTTACTGAACGTGTTTTCTAACTTACCATCACCGTATATGGGCGTATTTGGCAAGCATTAAGGGGAATTGGTATATACAAATGGGCTTCAACAAGAGGAACCCATTCATTGTTCCAGACTCCATGTTGAGTAGATGTCAATGCCAAGTAGTATCAGTAGAGTTAGTAGTACTATTAGCAGTAGTGGTGTGCGTGACAGTAGTAATAGTAGTAGAGTTGTAGTAGTAGCTTGGTAGTAGTTAGTATGTCTTGTCAGTATAAGTAGTAGTAGTAGTAGTCTATTTCAGTAGTAGTAGGTAAAGTTTAAGTTAGTAGTATGTCTTATGTCAGTAGAGTAGTTAGTATTTAGTAGTATGTCTTGTCAGCTAGTAGTAGTAGTAGTATTGGTAGTAGTAGTAGGTCATGTCCGTAGTAGTAGGTGAGCGTGATGGGGAGGGGTGTGGGTGCTGATGGAATCCTCGTATCGTCCACGGAATAGGAGACTAACTTTGCACCATTGTTCGGATTCTTTTCGGTAATTTTTCTCTTTCCTCATTCCCACATGAAATATTACTTTGTTTTACTTTTAAAGTATTAAAAACGACTTGGACAAATGCATAATGTACTAGTAATGACACAGAACGGCTTCGTAACGTTATTACATAAGTTATACAACGATTGTTTATCGTGTTTTAGGCGTCCAAACCTATGGCCAACGATTATCTAGCGTATGGCCCATAGGTAATAATCCCAAGCACGTTTTCATAGGTATAAATAAGTCACGGTACCCCTAAACATAACTTTGATTGTGTTTCGACGTATGAGGAACTTTCAAAGTAGGTTGTTGCGAAGTTGAACAACTTTCGTGTAGCGTTGCTTACAAAACGTTACTCATAGTTAGAAATAAGTTCGGTACGCGAAATGTTCCTCTACGTGTTTCGACTTATGAGTAACATACAATTAACGTGTGTCACGATCGCATAACGTGCCTACAAAATTCATGGGCCAGCGTAGGCGGACGTGTGAGCCAACGGCCGAGTACTTGTTAAATTTCAAGCATGCAAATTTTGGACACCAAAACCGTACACGTTTTTAAACCAGCGTAAATACGACCTATGGGTAGTGTTTTTTCAGCGTGCACCTAACGTCACAAAACGTACCCGATAACGTATTCGACGTGTGCCAGCGTTCTTAGACAAATTTCATAAATAGGCATTACGCTAGGCTAAAATCGTAAGGTGTGACAGCCCCTTAAAGAGTACGTGTTTCATATTACGAAACCAAAGCAAATTGATGCGCCACACTGTTTAAACCAAAGCTAAAAGAGTACCTCGGTCACATATTACGAAACCAAAGGCAAATTGATGCGCCACACTACTCCCCCCCCCCCTCATAATGCTTTCATCAAACAGAAGGTACAAAATAAAATACAATATGATGTAGGGGAAGAGATGAGACTTGTCCTTGTTAAAAACAAGCTCGAATGAGCTATATCCTCGTCCCCTTAATGATGACGTCATAAAAACGAATATGACGTCATTGCTGATATATCAAGTTTGCGATAATATCTGTGCTAATGCCCGGCTTGATTCCCGCAAACGAAATTCAAACAGCTTGCCTTGTTTCGGAGATAATGGTATTAGGCGATTGCATAGCGCGATATTATGACGTCAACTTTTTTTCAGGAAGAATTTCCAAAATCGGAGATGGTTACTGCTGCGCGTGGGCTTCTGCATATACATGGCAGTTTCACGAAGATCCGATGAAAACTCTGGGTTGTGAAACAAAAAAATAGAATGACGTCAATAAATGATATGCGTCATAGTATGTACATATGTGCGGTAATTCATCTCTGCTAATGCCCTGTTCGATTCCCACAAACAGAATTCAAAAGCTTGCCTAGTTTCGGGAGATAATTTTTAGGCGATTTCCATTAGCGGAGATATTTTGACGTCATAACTTTTTCTAGGAGGAATTTTCAAAATCGGAGTTGGTTACTGTCTGTGCAGGGTTATTTTACATTTATATGCCAAGTTTCGGAGTTTCGATGAAAATGTAGGCTGTGAAACAAATGAAACAAAGACAAAAAGTCAAAAAATAGGAATAATAACGTCATAAACATTTGATATGACGTCATCGTGATGTTCATATGTGCGGTAATTCATCTCTGCTAATGCCCTGTTCGATTCCCCAAACAAAATTCAAAAAGCTTGCCTAGTTTCGGAGATAATTTTTAGTGATTTCCATTAGCGGAGATATTTTGACGTCATAACTTTTTTTTGAAGGAATTTCAAAATCGGAATAATACTGTCTGCGCAGCGTATTTTTACAATAATATATGCCAAGTTTCAGGAAGTTTCGATGAAAACTGTAGGCTGTAAAACAAAAAAGTCCACAAGAACAACAACGTTGAGTAAGACTTAGAGATCCTCCACGAGGATCTAAAAACATAAAAGTCACAGCAGAGAGAAATGGTCAACAGCAAAATGTACTCATAATATTTGCGGGAAGTGGCAGTACATGATGCCCAGAAGAGAGAGAGAGAGAGAGAGAGAGAGAGAGTCATATACAACAGTAAGGTTATTGTGTCGTAGGTGTCGACCCATTGCGTCAGTGGAGAGGGTCAGCTCCGATGCATCAAGAAAACTGGCTTCAAGCGATCTATGGGACTGTAACATGACCACCATTAATATCGAGTATGAGGTCTTATCGGAGCATTGTAGAGCTTTGTAAGCTCTGTCATAAGGTTGCTGCAAGGGTTCCAGATGGCGGACAGCGTCATGCCTACGAAATACGGTGGGTGCACATAGCAAATTTCCTGGTTGAATAAAAATTGGTGCGTGACGAAAGCGTACATGTCAGTGCGCTCTGAGGCCCTACATGGCCAAACAAAGTTGGCTGGCATAGTTGGTGGCGAGA
>CM068963.1:114941143-114954407 GCA_035128595.1 Eptatretus atami
GCTACTAACATAAGCTGATGTCGAGTTACACTTGGACCTTTGTGTTCTTACAGACCCGATAGTCTCCAAAAGAACCAGCAACTTGAACTGCAGCGCAACAAGGAGCGATTTGTTTTTCTCAAGGTATGACTGCCATCAATATGGATCTGTGTCTGTGCATCTGTCTGTCGTCTCAGAAATAGCGCCACCTTTGCTGGTAGCCAGTATTACAAATCATGTTCCTTTATACATTCTATTATGATATGGGTATGTATGATGTGGTGATCCCCCGCACCTGGGAGAAAAAGTACTCGAGGAAAATTCCTGGCACGTGTAACCACGGTATACCCACAGCCAAGGAGTGTGTCAGTTATGATTGGAGAGAGCTCGCTTAAGTGGCTTAAGTACTCAAGTATGCACTCCAGTCAAAACCGTTGATAAGGAACGGCTGGCTTGGCAAGCACTTGCTAGCAGTTTGAGGGCATGAGTACCCACTAGTTCTGATAATGAGCTGATAATGACCTGATGAGTTCTGATAATGACCCACTAGTTCATTTGTTTTTTTTCTTCTTCTTCTTTCTGTGTTGCTTTTGAAACATCTGGGTTTAACTCTTCCACCTGTTCACTCTTAAACCAGGATAGTTATCAGGGCTATCTACTTTTACTTGGTGAAGGTTACATGCTGCTGTGTGTTTATCTCTGCCCTCCACCTCCCATTCCCTTGTGCTTTTGTTTGATGACATTTAGTGGGGCTCGTCGGCACTCCGTGAACTGCGCATTGTCCCACCGGGCTCCGGCATCGTACATCAGGTGAACCTTGAGTTCCTGGCCCGTGTTGTCTTCATTCAAGATGGATACCTCTACCCAGATAGCCTCGTTGGAACTGACTCGCACACAACCATGATCAATGGCCTGGGTGTGCTTGGCTGGGGTGAGTCAGTGCTGGCAAAGCATTGATAATTGGCATTAAGTCTCCGGCCCACGCTCGACTTGGAAACTACACGGACAAATTGCGATAGCCGTTGTTAATTGTGTGATAGCTTCATGATAAATGCAATGGTTCTTTGTTGTTTTCTTAATGCTGTTGGTTTAATGAACACGATTCTCAAGATGTAACCGGATGTAGCTCTTTATAGGACGTGCTCATAACCCATTCCATGTTAAGTGGTCCCAGAGTGGAAGCAATTTGAGTCGTGTCTAAAGCTGTAAAAGCAGGTTATTTTCTTGTTTTTTTTTAACTAACCATGCACAAAGTGGTTGAAGTGACGTCAACCCGTCCAAGTTGCACCGTTGCCCTCAAGTTTTGACCATTCAAAAACAGCAAAACATTGAAAAATAGAAAGCATCTGAAAATGCAACGCCCGTCGATGGCCGCTTTCCATTCAGGACTTCTTATTCTTCTGCATGCTAAACATGACAAACGGCCACAAAAACACCAAATAATTGATGATTTTAGGCGACCTTGACCTTTTGACATCAAGCGCAATAGGCTTCAGTGACCCAATATGCAACCTGCTGAAATTTGCAAGTTCAAGATGGAAAACAACAATTTTATGTGACGCTGACCTTTGACCTTTTGACGAAATTATTCATGGTCTTCTTCATATTCTCAAAATACAGCTTTGTTGAAAATTTGATGACAAAAGCTCAAATGGTTACTTTGGTTACGTTCAAAAAGTGGTTTACACTCAAAAAGTGGTTTTCAAAAAGTGAGACAGTCAGACAGACAGATACACACACACACACAGTGATTGCAAAACCCCGCCCCTACGCAGATGACTACAGTGACATTCCGTAGAGCGCATTTCTCCACCAGACTGAGCAGTTTACATTTTGTATTCACTGATGGGCCGGATCGGCATCCAGACCAAAACCAAATCTAATCGGCTTGTTCTTCTCATCCACCAAGTTTTATCTGAATCCGTCCACAACTGAGACTAATTTGTTTAACAGAAACTTTCCTCCTTCAAGACATCTCTGACTCCCTCCTCCGGTATGACAGACTTGAGCCTTGTCCTGGTGAGGAGTTGCTCTCTTCATCAAAGACTCCATTCCTCACTCACCATGCACTGCCCTCTCTCCCCCACACCCCCAGGAAGACCTCTGGCTACGGCTTCCAACCAACTCCCACCTCATGTTTATATGTGTACTGTACCGTCCACCAAACAGTGATGACTCCATTTACACCTCACTATCCAAAACATGGACCAACTTCTATCTTCTCATCCACTCTCTCTTCCTCATATGTGGTGACTTCAATTGCCATCATGCCAGTTGGCTAGGTGTGGGTACCTCTCTCACCTGTCATGATACTTCAGCAAAGGACTTCTGCGATCATTGGGATGACTCAATCTGTCAACTTTCTGACCCGGCTCTCAACCAATGGTACTCCATCTCTTCTGGATCTGATTTTGATCAATGTCCCTGAAAATATCTGCTGTTCTTCCTCCACTCCAATCGGTTCATCTAACCAAATGCTTGTTACAGTCGTCATCTCTCTGGCTGTTATTAGGAACCGCCTCAGCGCCGTCGAGTCTGACATTTCACTCAGGCCGACTGGCAGGACTCCAAGCAGCCATCAAACTTCTGACTGGTCTCCGATCTCTACTTCCTCTGACATCAACTCATCCTGGGAATTCCTCAAAGAAACTTGCTCTCCCTCATGCACAGATTATCCCCTCTCTCTTCATTTGTCATACCCTTATTCCCACCCTTGATTCACTGAAGCTTGTGGCGAGCAGTCGGCCTGAAAAACTTGCCTTCGCCTCATGAAGGCAAATCAACTGAAGGCAATCTCAGTTCCTTCCACATAGCTCAGAACAAGTGTGTATCTACCCTCAGGAGAGCCAGAAAACAACATCTTTCTATCTCAAGTCTGAACTCTCAAACCTGTCTCCCTCCCCAAATCCTGATGTGTCTGGTTAAGTCTGTTTCTGGGATATGTTCCTCTCAATTCCTTCCCTTACCTCAAAGGCTGCACAGCTGACACTGCACGTGAAAAGGTTGAATGCACAAACTCTGTGTTGCTTCTCAATCTTGTGTCCCAAGCCCATCACTTTCTGTACCCACTTGACCCAGTTGCACCCAGCTGTTCCTGGATTCTGTGTCTTTTCTCCTGACAAGGTGGAGAGCTTGCTGTCAAACCTCGACTCAGGTTCTGCAACCGGTCCAGTCGGCATCAGCCACGTGTCATAAAATCTGCTCCGCTGCTCTTGCTCACCCTCTCTCTGTACTATTCACCCTCTCATTTGCTAAAGGTCATCTCCATCTGCTTGGAAATCAGCAAACATCACTGCCCTGCATAAAAAAGGTGCAAAAACAGATCCCTGCAACTACAGACCAATCAGCCTTCTCCCAATCATCAGCAAGGTTATGGAATCCATCATCGCTTCCGACATTAAATCCTTCCTCTTCTCCAATGGCCTGATTTCCGATCATCAATCGGATTCAGACCAGGTCACTCTTTCCTGGATATGCTGCTTCTGCTCTCCCAACAATGGATGGAGGTACTCAATGCCAGACGTGAAATCAGAGCCGTATCCCTGGAAATATCGCGTACTTTTGACACGGTCTGGCACCCTGCCCTGCTCACCAAACTCTCTTCCTATGGATCAAGGCCATCTCCACTCATGGCTCGCAGACTTCCTCTCCTGTCGCAGTCAACGTGTGGCCCTAAATGAATTCACTCTCCCCCTTCCTTTCCAGGCTGGAGTTCCTCAAGGCAGTGTTCTGGGTCCTGTCTTTTTTCTGGTTTTCATCAATGATCTTCTCGCTCTCTGGAAAATCTCTTTATCTCTTTGCTGATGACTCCACCCTCTGCTGTACGGTCTGTCCTCCCTTAGATCGGCATGCAGCAGCTTCATCGCTCACTGCAGATCTGGTAAAATCACAAATGGTCCAAGCGTGTACATGTTTTCAATCGGACAAATCTCCACTCTCACTACATCTCTCCGAAAGGCCGTCTGGAAACCCCCTCTCCCCCCCCTCCCCTCATCTACTTTCTCAACAATCTTCTTTAAAAAGTTCTTTCATTCAAGCTCTGGGTCTCCTGGCTGCCATGATCTTTCCTGGGAAAGCCACATTTCCAAGCTGGCCTCCAAAGCCAGTTGCTGACTGGGAATCCTCCATCGTGCAAAGCCTTCCTTGGCACATCTGAGCTCCTGACCATTACAAAGCTTTCTCGCAGTGACGGAGTGCTGCTCTCCCCTCTGGGTCGTGCCCCTACCTCTCATCTTCTTGGCATCACGCTGTGGAAACCAAGTATTTAGGAATTGGTATCTCCCGTGATGAGGCTGAGTGCTTGGTCTCTCACTCTCTCACCGCAGGCAGGTCGGTAGTCTTTCTGTCTTCTACCGTCTCCTCTCTGTCCTCGCCCCCCTCCCCCCGACCCCCCTGCTCTGTCTGAGATATGTTCACAGGGTAAACAGGGCACTCAACGTCTACCAGCAACCCCCTTCTGGTAAAACTACCAAGATCAAGAATCACTGCTCCCCTTCATTCTTTCATTCCTCTCTTTTCCCACCTTTGGAACAAACTACCACACTCTCTTCAATTCCTCTCTTCCCTCCTGGTCTTCAACACAGCTTTTCACCACCATCTCTCATCTTCCCCCATCCAAAACCATGATATTTTCTACCCCTGTTGATCCACCCCAAACCCACCTCCTTCAAATTCCCTCCTTTCCTTCTGAAAGTCCCTGTAATGTCCATCTTGTATACCCCGTGTACCCCACCCCATCCCTCTCCCTTCCACAGATCTCTCATGTATCTGTTCCCCACTGTCTTGTGCTTCCCTCTCCCACCCCTCTCGTCTCCTGCTCCCTAAGTTATATGTTCTGTGTGTTAGCTCTTGTACGAGCCCCGACATTGTACATTAAAAAAAAAACTTTTTGCTGTTTGTCGTTTTTTGCCCTATCACTCAATGGTGAAAACATCATTAAAAACAAAAATTCTCGGATCGAGATCTTCATTAAAATCGAATTGATTCATCCTTATCGCGCCCCCAACCTGTCCACCAAGTTTCGGCCAAATCTGTCCATAATTTTTTGCGATGGCCTGCTCACAGACAGACAGACAGACAGACAAACAGGGGTGAATACGTAACCTCCATCGACCTTCGGTGGCGGAGGTGACTAACCACAAAACTTCAACAATTGATCCTAGTTAAATGACCTCCTTACAAAGAACTAATGAGATGTGCGGCAGTAGAGTGTGTTCGAGGGTGAACATGTGAACTTTTACAGACGAACGTTTCACAATGGCGGTCAAATCGATATATGGTGGTGGTCCACCTCCGTAACATACACGACACCCAAAAACAAAGATTTCTCTCTTGTACGTGTATGACGAGGTTGTTTAATATGAACCTTCTATAAGAATAAGTAGTGGCCTTGGACAAACAAATGGCAGGCATCTGAACAGCATTTTGAATAAGATGAGTGTTCTTACAAAGACTCTGCTGAGCGTGTCCAACATGGAATCAATTATATGGGATTACATTGTTGGATTTGTGATGAACAAACTGGGAATGGCTCGATCTTCATGAGGACATCTGGATTGTATTTGGCGGCATTATCTGGAATTGGCCGTGATTTATAGATTCATGGGGGAATGGCTTCATTACAATCGTCATATTGTCTTCACCCACGAATCACATTTCTCGAGGAAATTGTCCACCACCATTTTGAATAACTACCCAGTCTCATGATTTCACATTCGGTTTAGATATCGATACACCGGGTTCTACTGGCTTGGAACGGCGGGAGGATGGAGATGTCGTCATCTTTGGCACTCTTCCATCACTTCAGTTCCTTACCGTCACTACATTTTGATGGAAGTCATTGATCCCGTTTACTTCCCTAACATTATCCCACTCGGATTGTTTTTGACGACAAAGTAATATTCCGATCTGTGATGCACATCACAGGCATCAGTTGCGGAGTTTGCAGGAAAAGAGTGTTTTGAACAGTCGGTGCTGACCTTGGTGTCAGCAGGGCCAGGCCTTGGTGGACCCCCCAGTCACATTTATAACCCCTTTACCATTGGAGGTAGGGAAGTATCTCCACGAGATCTTGTGTCGCAAGCTGTGTCCAGTCTTGCTGTCGTGATTGCAAAATCGTACTTTACGAAAGCAAAATCTCCGCTGATTTTAGCATTTCGAAAATGATTCCTGTATAATCAGCCATTAATCTGCCAATCGATGGCGGCACGATGCCCTGGTGGCTTTACAATGCCATCTGTTTTTGTCTGCCGCCTTATTTATATGATTTTTAATTTTAATTATTTTTAAGGTGATCACATGCCGGAGAAAATGACATTTATCGACTTCATTGTGCTTTTCACATGAATGACAAGGACATTGGGAGACGATGGACAAATGTGTATGTGGTATATGGGATTTGAATCTGGGTTCCCTCTCTTCATGGTCGGTCTCTTCAGATGGTAACACGAACAGACCGACTCTCATATCTTAACTTTACAAGTTCACCAGTTAATGTCAGTAGATGGGTCCCCAGCTTAACGTCCGTCTGAGGGAAGGAGCACATTATGATGTAGTGCTCTACCTGTGAAACAGCAATCTGACTGTTTAGTTGGGCCAAGAATATAGACAGCTCTGCACTAAATTTATTTAAAGTGTAAATATATATATATATATATATATATATATATATATATATATATATAATCGGATGTGGTTCAACTTTGTGTGATCACTTGCATAGAATTATCTCGAGAGTGGACAGGTAATGGGATTTGAACATGATGCTTCCACAGGCGTTGGAGGCATCGAGGCGGAGGCCGTCATGCTGGGCCAGCCTATCAGCATGGTTCTCCCGGAGGTAGTGGGCTACCACCTTGTGGGGTCTGTAAATTCAATTGCTACATCCACTGATGTTGTGCTGACCATAACCAAGGTGAGCAACTGAAAAAATATTTTTCGAACGTTAAGTATTTGAGGCCTCTTCTCATGATTGGCTCCTCCACTTTATTTCAAGTTGTCCCACTCTTGTAAACATCTCGTCGAAAGTCTTACTCGTCACAAAGGAACCGGTGAATGCTTTATTTCCAGTCGGACAGCTGGTTTTATGCCCGCACCGAACGATTTCAGTTTTGACAGTGCAGCGCCCCCTGTTGACTCAGGATTGCAATTTGCTCTCTTTTCATCTTCATGAGATTTCTCAAAGGCAAGCATCTCATTTTGAACCACTTGAGTAGAATCGCCGTTCTTTCCCCCTCCACAGAACCTGCGGCAGCTGGGTGTCGTCGGTAAGTTTGTGGAGTTTTTCGGCCCTGGTGTTGCAGAACTGTCCATTGCCGACAGGGCCACCATCTCAAACATGTGCCCTGAATACGGTGCAACTGTGGGTTTCTTCCCTCCCGATGCTGCCACTCTCGAATACCTGAGGCAGACAGGTACATATGAATGAACAAGACTTGAGTGGAGTTGGTGATTGCGCTGAAATTATTTTGAATTTTTTATTTTTTTAAAACTTTCTCAAACAAAGCAAACGACAATTGATGTCTACAACAAATAGAATGTTTTTTTTTTTTTAGTGTGTTGTTGAGCCTGTGGTTGACTCGATGTGGAGTTGAATCCAACCATTCGTACCGTGGTGATGCATTGTGTTCATTGTCACGACCGACAGGGAGAGACGAATCCCGGATACAGATAATTGAAACCTATTTGAAGGCGGTGAAGATGTATCGTGACTACACGAACTCTACCCAAGACCCAGAATACTCACAGGTAGTGAAATATATTTGCAGTGCACCGTCTCGGCTCTCCTCGCACTACTTTTTCTCCCGGGTATTGAAATGTTGGAACGCCACTTGTGCTTGTTGTCGACTCTTCCGTCGGCTTTGCTTCTGCTTGCTTTCAACGTCGTCCTGTTAAATTGAACCCATTGTACATGTGCCCTCCTTCATATTTATTCCTTCTTATTTTGTCATTCCATCATAAGGTGGTTGAGCTTGATTTGGAATCTGTGGTGCCTTCGATAAGCGGTCCAAAGCGACCTCAGGATCAGGTGCCTGTAGACTCCATGAAGGGGGACTTCCAAAAATGCCTCGCCAACAAGGCAAGTGGAGCACTGACATGGATGTGATGGGCCAAATGTCCATCACTGTAACTTCCGGATATTGTTACAGGATTTATTAACTGCTTTGGGATTTTTCTTTTTTTCAGGAATCTGGAGTTAACGGTCTATTGTATCTTGTATTCATGAAGGAATTTTCAAAAAGTACCCTTGAAGAGAATACGGATAAACGATTCATTCTCTCGCTCGACGTGAAAGTTTGAGCCCACTTGACCTGGTGACGTTACCCGGTTACCGCCAACAAAGCTGTGGCTTCAGCTCGCAGTACCAAGTTTACAGCACCAGCAAAATGTGATGGAATTCGAAATCCAGAGAGTTTTCACTTTACGAACAGCCATATCAATTTGAAGACCCTGGAAGGGTTTTTTTTTTTTTGAAGGATCACCGAACGACTGTTACCAAAATTCTTCACAATCTGAATATTCAGATGAGGAGGAAGTAAAGTGTCACGAGTTGGTGGTGCGCCTTGGCCTAGGTAGTCCGAATAACGCTCTCGACGTGATCTTCTCACAAGAACAGCAGAGCGGTTTGACCCCTGAAGTTACGATTGTTACATTTGCCCCATTTGTGCACCTTGACGTCCACAGATCAATGGCACCAAAGCCACACTGACTGTTAGGTTGTAGACTGTCCGTCACAGCACGTACTGTCCATCATTTATTTGGGACTTTCCAGAGTTCCAGTTGTTTACAGAGATTGAAATTGTATATCCTGCTGTTCGGTTTTCACCGCCACCACCGAAGGTGGACGTTGTGGACAGGTTGGGTGTGCGACAAGGACGAATTGATTCGATATTGGTGACTATCTGAATCCGGATATGAGAATTTTTATTTTTAATTTTTCAAGTGATTCTTCACCATTGAGAGATGGGGCCAAAAACGATAAATAGCATGATATCTCCAAACGTTGTGGACGTGTTACGACAAAACTAGGTGGCTATGAGTTGGTCAGGTGACAAGAACTAATTGATGAGATTTTGGCTCGGGTCCCGATTCAGATCTGGCCTATCAGTGGGATACAAAACATAAACTGTTCATCCTGGTGGAGGTATGCACTCTGCTGAGTGCAGTTCTGTTTTCTCCACGTTCTTTTCCTCCTGACATTTGGTGTTCGAATTGCCGCCCGACTTGAATATTTTTGGGACGGCATCTGGTTTGTCAGTTTACTCCTCTGTGATGACCAGATCGTTAACATTTCTCTCCTTGGAATCCCTGGCGTGCTTTGTTCTCGTATAATGTGATGTACCCAGGCCTTTATAATATAAGGATTTGCAAGGAGCTTCAATGGAGGAGGAGGCCACTAGGCCCATCAAGCCTGCACAGTCATGCCAATATCTTGTTACTCTCTCGTCCACAATACTTCCAGATACCGATCCATCTCGATTTTAAAACTATCAACTGACTCCATTCTGACTACCCTTGCACGGAGACCGTTCCATGCATTCACCACAATCTCAGGGAAAAGACCCCCCCCCACCTTACTTCCATTCCAACTGTCCTCTTCATTCTTAAACTGTGACCGCTGGTTCTGTCCATGTCCATTATGCTGAAAAAGCATTCTGTACTTATTTTGTTGATACCCTTCATTATCTTCAATATTTCTATCAGATCCCTCACAATCACCTCTTTTCTAATGTATAAAGTTATGTGGTTTAATTTTTTTTAGTTGCTCTTCATAGCTCGGTCTAGTTTGACGCTGCAACCTCTCTCTGGCAACTGTCCTTCCTCGTATGTGGTGACCAAAACGGTATGTGATATTCCAGATGAGGCCTCTCTAAATTCCTACATAGTGTTAACACGATCTCATTTGATATATATATATATATATACTTTATCCCTCTACAAATCCAACTTAAAACCCTGTTTGCTTTACCTATGACTATGAGTTACCTGGCACTGCCTGTCTGTTTTATCCCTCATATTTATTACCACCCCCAGATTATTCTCCCCTGGGAAGCACAATAAACGAATCGATGAACCCTTTCCTCTTCTTTTGTTACACGTGAGCCACAAAAAATACCATTCGACAATATTTGAACTCGACTCGTTCACACTAACGGAAGATCTCGTTTATGCGAGCCAGCGACGACGTCACACGTCGATGAGAGCCAAGTGCTGCCGAGGAATATGCATCCATCCATCCATCTATTAGGACCATACTCTGTGCAGAGCGTTGGTGCTGCCTTGGCAGTCTCCTGGGCTATTAGGCACAATCCTGGACGGGTCACCACTCCGACGCAGGATACTCGAATGGCTCGATCATCCCAGCAAGCTGGTGCTTATTGTGCGAACCGCGGAAGAATGACAGGCTGAGTCAACCCCACCTGGTATTAATTCAATGGTCGAGTGAGATTTGAACTCAGAACCCTAGGATCCCAAGCCCACCACCCTAACCATTAAGCCAACGCCAGGCTACATGATATAACAGACCATTAACTTTATATTCCTGCAGAATTCCAAAAACTATTCATCAATCAAGTCTTAATTCAAGAGATGTGCAGTATTTTGAAGAATCGTTGAGTTGGCTTTCCAGGCCCAGAATCAATATTAATTTGTGGTTTTCCACTACCTTGTCCTCCACCTGCTTTCCTTACAGGTCTGCTTCAAGGGTTTTCAGGTTTCCCCAAAGAAATGGGCCGCCACGGTTAGCTTTTCCTTTGAAGGCGCCGAGTTTGAGCTCCACCACGGTTCTGTAGTCATTGCTGCCATCACGAGCTGCACAAACACAAGCAATCCGTCGGTCATGCTTGGAGCAGGTACAAGATCCGAATGTTTACTGCTTTAACGACGCGAGGAGCGGGTGCGGGACAGTGACGCTCGGAGCTGTCTGGCCACACTACGTTGAGGCCTTCATCATATTTAAATTCAGCATGTCTGTTTGTCTCTGCCTATTGGTTCACGAAAAAATATTTTCACGAAAAAAATAAGTGACCACTATATTTCGTTTATTGTGTGTCTGTCTGTCTGTCTGTCTGTCTGTCTGTCTGTCTGTCCCGAGCATAGCTCCGTGGGTTTTAATCGATCCTGACAAAATTTTGGTGGGAGTTTATATCATGATCTCGTTGTGTTTTCCTGAGAATGGGCGTGGTGCGCCCATTATGGGCGGAGCCACGCCCAAAAAACATGTGTTTTTAGGGGTAGCCGATTTCAATTTGCATCTTCTCCTAGGGGTTTGTCGAATCTGACAGGGTTTCAGTATTTGGTTAGCCCGATGGCACTGCATAGCCCCACGGAGCTCGATTTTTCATTTTCATGTCAAGGTCAAGTCACAAGGTCACGAAACTTAGAAATTTCGATTTTGACATAAAAATCATTTACGACGCCCAAACTTTGAGAGCTAGGATGTACATATTTTTTATGCATAATTTGAGGTCTATCCCCACCAAAGTCTTGAAACCATTTTGCTCTATCTCGAACACCTTGCCCGTGGTGCCCCCTTCAAGGTTGTTTTTACGCTGATTTCATCAAATATGGATAATCCGAAGAGTGCGAAATGCCATATAGCCTATATGACCTTATATTGTTCCTGAATGTTCCAGAGGAAGTTTTGCACCAAAGGTTATAATCCTTGACCTTTGACCTTTAAAGGTCACAAAGGTCAAATTTTCAAAGTTGTGGGAAAACCGGGTTTTCGACCTTCTTCGACGAACTAACTCCAATAAGCTATAGCACGTATCCTGTTTCCTTATTTTAATGTCCACAACATTGTTTTGTGACCTTTAAAGGTTATGCAAAGGTCAAATTTTAAAGTTGTTGAACGAAACCGGGTTTTCGACATTTTGCAGCTGATAACACTGAACAACAAATTTCAAAAAATTTTTTACTGGAGATGTGTAAAGTGATCAAGACTAATTGGGTACGCTGATTTCAAAAATCATAAACCGTTTTGCTGTATCACGTCAGGATTTTCAGGAACAGAAATATTCCATTGCCTAGAAGTCAGGATTTCAATGAAATTTACATATGTCTTTAACATGTCTATTTCGTACAATTGTTGTTAACTTGTGTTATATTTCTTTCTTTCAGATAAAATGAGTAGGCGTTCCTGTACCATCATCCTGACAACTTCTGTTATGTCTGTGGTCGGTATACCAAAAAAGATCAACACGAAGTATATCTACAGCAGTGAAAATGAAGGCCGCCTACTTTCACTACTTCGGGTGTAAGGTGGGGGACCAAGAACAGAGCTGGGCACCACACATCTGCTGCACAAGCTGTCACACAACCTTGACTCAGTGGTTGGTGGGCAAGCGCGCGAGCATGCCATTTGCGGTGCCCCTGATTGGCGTGAGCCGCAGAATCATCATGATGATTGTTATTTCTGCTGCACAAGCATCGCCGGCTTCAACAAGAAGAATAAAGGTCACATCAAGTACGCTGACTGCGTCTCTGCTCGTAAACCTGTGCCTCATGATGACGAGAACCCCGTTCCAACACCTCCAGCTGATCAGAACATAGCTGTAAGCAGTGGTGAGAGGATGGTGATGATGAACCTTTTGAACCCGAATGAACCTTTTTGAATCATTTCCAAAACCAGCAATGAACTTCTTCCCTGACAACTTAGGAGCAGTCTCGGACGAGCACGGCGAGCGATTCCACCAAGAGATTTCACTCATGGAGACGCGTTACAAGGGCGGCACAACCCGAACATGATGGGCGATTTCTGCTGGTTCCTGCATCGTGAAATGACACAGAGAGCACACAGCAAAGCCAAATGCCTAAAGCATTTTAATTACATTCTAGTGGAGTTTTTCTGTAATTTCTATAATTTTGAAGCATTCATGATGAAATACATGAATAAATGAATTTTTGTAATTTCATTGAAATCCTGACTTCTGCAATGGGAATATTTCTGTTACTGAAATCTGACGTGATACAGCAAAACGGTTATGATTTTTGAAATCAGCTACCCAAATTAGTCTAAATCACTTTACACATCTCCAGTAAAAATTTTTTGTTGTTCAGTGTAACCTGTCACTCGTACCACATCATGTTGATCGTTTTTATAACTTGGTCAAACATTATCACATTGTCTCATCCTTGACTTCTGAAACAATCTACATCGTCAAATACCGCTCGTGAACCATCGTCGTCTTCAGACTTGTTCGCTTTCACACTCAAAACGGTTTTCCCGCTCACAACCAACTTTTGCAGACAAGTTAAGCATATGGTCATCCCTTTCCTGCCCACC
>CM068963.1:114962130-114985899 GCA_035128595.1 Eptatretus atami
GGCTTAACCGATATATATATATATATATATCATGATATCTCTAAAAGTTATTGACTGATTTGTACGAAACTTGGTAGACAGGTTGGGTGTGTGACAAGGACAAATTGATTCGACTTTGGTGAATATCTGAATCTGGATAGGAGAATTATTTAATTTCTATAGTGTTTCTTGACCATTGAGAGATTGGGCCAAAAACGATGTATAGCCTTTTATTTCAATAATTTATTGGGCCTGATATGTTCTATTGGTCAGGCATTGCTCGGCGGAGGTATGCGCTCTACCGAGTGTGCCCTTCTAGTTATTGTTCTTTTTAATATCGAAAATTTAGGCTCATGGAAGAATGAGGAGACAGCAGGGCAAAAAACGCAAATTACTCAAAATGGAGCAGTGCGGCAGAAGGTGGGTGCAACAAGCAGGGCAATGATGAGAGACGAGGAGAGGAAACCTGCAAGTAAGAGGTTTGAGTTTGGTTGCGTTAATGAGGATAGAAAAGATGACAGGTTGGCATGGACCATGAGATGGTCATGCACCACCACCACCAACTTACAGCTCCATGAGGAAGAGTGAGATTGAACAGTCTCAATAAGGCATTTCCACAAACAAGAGAGAAGGGGAACAAGAGACTGGAGGTGTGCAGTAAGCCAGCATTTTTTTTTTTTACATTTAATGAGGAGGAAGTTATTGGAAGAGCACATGTTCTGCAGGAATCGGGGATGGTTGGAAGGCTGAGACCAGAGTGAGAGCTACACTGGAGAGGGTGTAAAAATCTGGCCACCAACCTGTCTGTGATACGAGAGCAACAGGCCTTGTGCTTCTGCTTCATCGCCTGATATGCTGATAATGTTGGGAGTTTTAGATTCTACAGAATCCAGGAGAGACTGATGTGAAGTGGAGGCACCAGCCCAGAGTGGAGAGCAGTACTTCATTGAATAATGGACAGAATGATCTGTATGATTTCAGTGGTTGTGATTTTACAAGGAATGACTTGGAATGGTGAAGGATGCACGGTCTGCAGCTAATTTTGAATGCCAGCTATTCCATGTGGTTGAACCAGGAGAGGTCATGGTTGATGAAGTGTAAGAGACTGAACCTCTTGCAGGGGCTGACAATATTTATAGATGGGGGGGAGAGGGGGGGTGTTGTTTTGATGATCCTTCTGGAGTAACAAGGTTATCGTACGTAGACTGTTAACACCATGAGGATAATTTTGTTTCATGAATGCATTTGTGCTTTGCTCTCCTAATTTTCTCAAAAGGTTTATATATTTTCATCTATTGTTTCACAAATTTCATTGACATGACTGGTTTGAAATGTATGTAGTCCTCAAAACAAGTTTGTGCATTATGCATTAATTTGTGCCCTTTCCACGACAGACTCGTGAGGAGCCACCCCTGCAGCCCATCAATAAGGCCCACGTGCTCCTGTACTTGGGTGACTCGGTAACTACGGATCACATCTCTCCAGCCGGCTCAATTGCACGTAACAGCCCTGCTGCTCGTTATCTCCAGGAACGAGGGTGAGAGTTTGGGGAAGATTTTTGCCAAAACCTTTGGTTTATGAGTCTTGTCCATTTAACTACCATGTTGTTTTTACCTGCGAGACGTCGCAGGTCGACAAGAGCTCTGCGTTGCTGGGGTTCTTGTTTTACATATTTTTTTGTTGTGGGCCAATATGCGGACACAAGGGGATGAACGAACAGAAGAAGGAGAAAGGAGGACAGAAACCACCACCATCCTTATCATCATTAATGTTAAATACTGTTGGCAGAGCATTGTTGCTGCCCAATCAATCTCTTGGCAAGGGTTCTGCCGGGTGGTTTGCCATTGCCTTCCCAACACTCGGGGCAGGAATTTATCGTTTTTTTTTCAGGATGCTAGGGATAGCTCCCCTGCTCTTTGTGAAAGACACTGCGAAGGGGGTGGGTGGGGGTTGGATCTTTAACATCCACAAATGACCAGGGCTGGCATATGAGTCCTTTGGTGTAACGCTTATCCGATGGACATTACATGCATTGATGCCTCGCTCTGTGTGCGAAACACCAGCATGGCAATTTATAGTTGGGTCAGGATTCAAACCCAGGCGAGACAGCTCAGAGCCGAGTGTATACACATCTGAGATATTATGCTAGCTCTGGAGGAAACAAAGCTAGGAGAAGGAGAGGACTAAAGAGGACAGGAAAGATAATTGTGAAGGAAAGAGGACAACCTGAGGTGGTGGTGTACTGCAAACACGAAACCCCGGAGGAAAGGGTGGCATCGAACATGTGGAGGAAGGAGGTTCCACCAGTTTGGTTGTTAAGGATATTTAATCTCTTAACTAGACTTTGCAAACTGTGGATCAATCTTTCCTCCTGGTGTTTGCAGGATAAGCCCTCGAGACTTCAACACGTATGGCGCACGGAGGGGCAATGATGCCGTCATGGCGAGGGGAACCTTCGCAAATATCCGTCTCTTAAACAAGCTTGTTGGACAGACCGGTCCTCACACTGTCCATCTTCCTTCAGGAGAAACGGTACAAGACTTGTGTAGTCGGGATTGTGGGTGATGTGGACGGAGGGATTTTGGGATGCGTGTCAGCATTCTGATGTAATGGGGGAGTTTTATTTAGTAAATAAATAAATAATTTGATTGCACTAGTCGTAAGAAGGTGGAGGGGGCGGGGGGGTGCAATAAGCAGACAACAGTAGGAAGAAGAGAGGAAACCGTAACTTGCGAGTGATGGGGGAAGGAATTATTATGAGTTGGGATTGGGGATGACCTGAGATTGTGGTGTCCTGACAACTGGAAGCCTTGGAAGGTTGAGTGAGATTTAATAGCTTCCAGAAGGGAGCTCCACAATCTGGAGAAAAGAGGAACAGAAGATTGTAGGCGTGTGTTAAGTCTGGATTTTTGGAGTTTAACCAGGAAAGGGTTAATGGAACATCAGGTGCATGCCGCAGGAGCTTGGGAGGGTCGACGAATGAGAGCAGAGAGAGTTAGACTGGAGGAGAGGCAGTTAAAAGCAATGAGACCACCTACCTACCTGCCTACCTTCCTATCTGCCTGTGATGTGAGCAACAGGCCTTGTTCCTGCGCCTCATCGCTGAAGATTGCAAAAATCAGCTGGTTCAATTTGACCTCAAGCAGTACTCTAACAGGGAATCGATTTGTCATGCAATGTTTTTATAAAGTAGCAGTGAAAAAGAACACGTGAAAATATCATTGATAAACACTCAACTCAAATCGATGTCACGGTCACCTGATTCCACTGACTTAAACAGTTAATCGGTCAACATATTCCGACCTAACGTGCAATAATTTTTTTTGATTTTCCCGCTTTTAAGCTCACGCCCTGACAGAAAAGCCAGGACGACAGGTACGTAGATCGAGACTGCACTGTGTGGAGACTTGCTGGAATGAACCCACAAAAGCATAAACTTTGTTCCAACGATCAAAGCCATTTATCCTCCATCTGGGATGGAATATTTTGCCGTTATTTTTGACCATTTTGTAACCTCTACCATTGAAGGTGGACGGAGGTTATGTTTTCACCCCTGTCTGAAAACACCCCTTGTTTGTGAGCAGGATATCTCAAAAAAGTTGAGGACGGATTCGGATGAAATTTCTTGGACAGGTTGGGTGTCTGACGAAAATGGATACGGGTTCAGATCCAAAAATTTTCAAAGGGATTTTCCACCATTGAGAGATGGGGCCAAAATGAAATGTAGCAGGATATCTCAAAATGTTGTCGGCGAATTCGGACAAAACTCGGTGGATGAGTTGGTTCGGTGACGACAACAAGCCGATTGGGTTTTGGTTCAGGTCCAGATGCAGACTTGGCATATCAGTTGGATGAAAAAGGTAATCTGTTCAGCGTGGCAGAGATATGCGCTCCATCGAATGCCGTTCTAGTTTATTGCTGAATCAAAGTGCCCCCTAGAAATGACATTTTAGGCTAACAACAGCAAATACAACCTGTCGTTTCGCTGACTGGGATCTTCAAGGTGGGTGGAGACTGGAGAAGGTGGGGGGAGAGAGGGAGAGAGAGTGAGGGAGGGAGAGAGAGAGGAGGGAGGGGAGGAGGGAGGGGAGATGGGGAGGAGGGGGCGGGAGAAAGAGAAGGGGGGAGAAAGAGGAAGGGAGGGAGGGGGAGAGAGAGAGAGGAGGGGGGAGAAAGAGAGGGAGGGAGGGAGGAGGGGGGGAGAGAGAGAGTGGAGGGAGGAGAGAGAGAGGAGAGAAGAGAAGGGGAGGGAGAGAGAGAGGGGGAGGGAGGAGGGAGGGAGGAGGGAGGGAGTGGGGAGGAGAGGGTGGGAGAAGAGGGAGGGGAGGGAGGGGGGAAGAGAGAGGGAGGGAGGGAGGAGGAGGGGGAGAAAGAAGAGAGAGGGGAGGGAGGGAGGGGAGGAGGAGAGGGAGGAGGGGAGAGAGAGAGGGGGAGGAGGAGAAAGAGAGAGAGAGGGGAGGGAGGAGAAAGAGAGGAGGAAGGGAGGGGGGAGAGAGAGAGAGAGAAGGGAGGGGGGAGAGAGAGGAGAGGGGGGGAGGAGAGAGGGGTGAGAAGGGGAGGGAGGCGGGAGAGGAGGAGGAGGGAGGGGGAGAGAGAGGGAGGAGAGAGGGGGGAGAGAGGGAGGAGGAGGGAGGGGAGAGAGAGAGGAGGGAGAGAGAGAGGAGGAGGGGGGAGGGAGGGAGGGGAGAGAGAGAGGAGGGGGAGGGAGGGGGAGAGGGGAGAGAAAGAGGGGGGAAGAGGGAGGGGAAGAGGAGAGGGAGGAGAGCAGGAGAGGGGGGAAGGGGAGAGGAGAGGGGGAGAGAGAGAGGAGAGAAGAGGAGAGGGAGGAGAGGGAGAGGAGGGAGGAGAGGGGAGAGGGAGGGAGAGAGGGAGAGGAAGAGAGGAGAGAGAAGGAAGGGAAGAAAGGAGAGAGAGAGAGGAGAGAGAGAGAGAGAGAGGAGAGAGGAGGAGAGAGAGAGAGGAGAGAGAGAGAGGAGAGAGAGAGAGAGAAGAGAGAGAGAGAAAGCTAGGGAGGGTGAGGAGGGGGGGGGGGTGGGGTAGTTAGGACACCTCACCAAACGTTACTACACACTGCAGGAGGTGTGTGTGTGTGTGTGTGTGTGTGTGTGTGTTGTGTTCAGAGAGAGAGAACACAGATAGAGACAGAGCTGTAGGGGGAATAGATGAAGGGACAGAGACAGAGTGAGGGGGGTGGGGGAAAGAAAAATGGGGTTCGCAAAGAGATGATATATTGTGCTTAATAACCGAACAACACACACACACACCACACACACACACACACACACACACACACACACACACACACACACACACACACACACACACACACACGCGGATACTTTGGAGACCTGTGGTGCCACATCTAAACCCATGCTGTCTACCTGGAAAAGGTCTGCTGCATGCATAAATGCATGCTCGTACATGCAGCCACTTTGCACACCTCCGGTCAGCTCACTCTGAATCTGATATTGAACATGCTGCAGTCCCCTTAATAGAGGGGGAGGGTGGAGAGAGGGGAGGGGGGAGGGTGGGGTTGGGGAGGGGAGCGGTGAGAGAGGAGAGAGAGAGGGGGGGGGGGGATGGGGGGAGTGAGAGGAGAGGGGAGGGAGGATATATATATATAATATATATATCAGAAAAAGGGAGAGATGGGAAGGAGGGTGGGGGTGAGGGAGGCAGAGGATTGAGAGGGGAGGGAAGAGGGATTCCGGCAGATGTGACTCCAATTTAACGTCTTCCGAGTGACGGCAACACCATTGATGAATCGCCCTGTCTGTGAAACACCACCGGGATGACAGTTTAGAGCTGGGTCGGGATTCGAACCCAGGCTATGCAGAGTGAGCATGTGTACCTCTCGTCTTTCCTGCCATGATGTGGCAAATAATTACTTCAGACCAACTGAAAAGATCTTTTACTCATTGTGATCATGTAATTTATTTTGCCTTCCTACCTCCGGTATCGAACCACGGTATCGCCATTGAAGTGTGAAGAATGCATGCCAAGTGTCTTCACCAAGCAATCCACAAAACGGTTGAAGAAACATTTATAAATAATACATTTAATTTTTATCTGTATTTATCGATGCCGAAGTGACGGGTCATGTAATGGAAGAACGCCCAAAAAGGGGGAAATGTCATGTAAAATAAAATTTCACATTTTCACTGAGCCAGCCACCGCCTGATGCACCGCAGAACAACATGTGGCCAACACAGGCAAGTAGCTTGGACTTTGTTCAAGTCTATCAATTACAGTATTCAGTGACAGTGAGAATATTGTAAAGCGCTCACCAAATGGCTTAAGCACTCCAACAAAACGGTTGATAAGAAACAGCTTGCTTGGCACGCAATTAGCAATCACCGAACCGTCCTATTAAACATACACCTCCCAGAGATGCCCAAAATGTCCAATTGGACAAACTAGCAGATACCCGTCTACGACGGGTATGGGGGACAGGACGGATCACAATACTCGGTTACGTAGTTTCTTTGGATGTTTTGCGCCGCATTCAACAAGCTCAGTTCATATGGTGGCGTGTCTGGGTGCCAATGGTGGCGTTTGAGACCGGTCGCTTTAGATTGTTGGCCTTGACACATAGTGCCGGATGAGTAACACACACGATTTGAAATATTCATCGTTTCTATTACCTCCATCAACAGATAAACAACATGGCAGAATAAAAGTCGTAAATGCTGAGTTGAACAAACGTCCTGAACTCATGGACTTAGTTAAGTAAAGCACGTCGTCTGGGACCCGGCCGTCGGTTTGCCCCATCGCTGCTGATTGTGACGTCATGATTCCCTCTTTGAAAATTCTATCTATATTCAATTTTTTGAATCCGCTATCACCTGCGTAAATACATGGAACACATAATGTGAAGATTTCGGAAGTAGAACGAACAGATTTATAGAGAAAAGTGTGTTAGAAGTTCCAGGCTTACGCCCATTATATTATGATGAACACCTTATTTTTTATTATTTTTTTAAGGAGTCGGAACTGCTGCTAAGTTCAATTCTGGAGCTGAAATTTTGGAATTCTTCTTAGTTTAAGAGATTCTCGAGGTTATGGCATGTGCAGAAATGAAATAAAGCCACGAATGCTGACATCTCTGGGCGTTGAAATGCATTGCAATGTACCCAGCGATTCGTAGCTATGATAAACAGGCATTCAATAATACGAATGAGGAAAGTGAAAAAAACAACTTTATCGTTAAGAAATTGTTGAGGCCTGTTGCAAGTCAAGGCATGGTTGAGCAGGGCAAAACACATGGTGGCTTCAGTCCCCAGCGAGGTAACCCAGGATATGCTTTAAGACCACAGAGAGCTAGGTGGCTGAGGATGGTGCCTGAAAAAGGATGTAATTAAATAAGGCCGTTAATTACCTTCAAAAGGGGTGTTTTAAATAAATCCAAACACCCAATTTTCACTCGTGCACCTCCTTGGCGTTCCCTTAGTATGCCTGGAAAGTTTCAGGCTGCTAGGTTTCATGGTTTTGGAGTAGTGGAGGACACACACACGTGCGCACACACACACACACACACACACACACACACACACACACACACACACACACACACTGACATTTCTTAGTACAGATGGCCACGCTGAGGGTCATGCCTCAGCTCAGGTGTAAAATCGTTCGTGATGAACTGTGATTTTTCGTGATGAATCGTGTGATATACCTAATATTGGAAAATAAAGACTTCAAACAACAACTGGTAACCGTGACCCCTCCTCCCGTCTTTCTACTTTTCTTGATGTACCGATGGGGAGATTGTAAGAGAATGTAGTGAAAAGCGCAAAAATTCATGTTCTTGTTGCTAAGATGTGTGTTTTTCTTTTTGGACACCATTATTGGACACTCCTGCAATGGGAAATGCAACCACTTACCCAAATGGACTTTTCTCAGAGTTTTATAATGTGATGTTGTACTTGTATTCGTCACTGATGAACCTCTTTTATCCTCGAGATACACATCATGAGCCACCTGGTCCTCGCCAACTCTTGTGGTTTTCACCTCCACTTGATATTAATTTTGGATTGTTGATCGATGCATATTTTTCAGGATCCAATGCTCCCTTTGTGTGCAGGGCGGTGGTTGTCGGGAAGTAGCATACCTCACTACGTCCCCAAAACTGCACAATTTTTATCATGGATTACACATCATACACAAACTAAACGTTATCTGTTTAATGGCCATTACAGCAATTTTATGAAATGATGATCTTTTGTTTCCACTGCCTTAGATGAGCGTGTTTGAAGCGGCTGAAAGGTACGCACGTGATGGACAGCCTCTGGTAGTGCTTGCAGGAAAGGACTATGGTTCGGGAAGTTCTCGAGATTGGGCTGCAAAAGGTCCTTTTTTGCTGGTGAGTGGATGGTCGGTGACATGTTAGATGAAGGTTGCATTTGATGGCAATCTTGGTTCCCTCTCGGGTTAGTCTGCTCTTTCTTCAGGTGTTCCTGGTGGAACTGAATTTTTGATATGAAGTTTGAATCCTGAGCATGTTATTCCTGGATACATTGTGATAATTTATCTCGGGATGATCTTTAAATGTAACAACTTGTTAAATGGACCAGAGCCTTGCGAAAAGGATGTGATTCACATTTAATTAGACGAGCTCGGTGGATTCTCTTGACATTTAATTATTTTTTTTGACATTGATTTAGGGGCTCATTTGCACATCATCTGATGCAGTGCAAACATCTTAGTAGACAATAGACATGAGTGTACTTGTAATGTGAATTCCAAAGATTAATGGAGAAACACACGAAAGATCAGTTTATAAACGTTGAAAAGAGTCTCAATGGCAGGACTTGTTTGACAATGTTGTGGCCATGATGCGTGAGCTGTGCTCTGCGGCTGTGTGCAGGGTGTACGGGCTGTGCTTGCTCAGAGCTTTGAGCGGATCCACAGAAGCAACCTCATCGGTATGGGGATTATACCTTTGGAGTTTGCATCTGGAGAGAGCGCAGAGACCTTGGGGTTGACTGGTAGAGAGCGCTACACCATCAATTTGCCTGCGGATCTCCGGCCTCGGATGCTTGTCACGATACAGGTGAGTTGGAGTAACACCATGTTAACCCATGGGTCTTATTCATCTATGTTTATTCTTTTATTTTTCACCTTTCCACTCTTTAACCCCAAATTATTTTTCTGCCAAATTATTCTTATAAATGCTTTATAACTAAATTTCAGTGTTTATTATACCTTTCATGACTTCACCTGAGATGCTGTCTCTGAAAATTCAATACATTATTTTATTTTGAAGTGCACTTTGTCAGTTATGCTTTTAATTCTTACCAGCAGCGACCCCTTGAACCTTCATGCAATGTAAAATGTGACTTCTAGTCTTCAACCACTTCCTCTCAACCCAAAGGCTTAAGTCCCCTCCCCCAATCCAAGCATCCTTCAAGCCCTCCCCCCCAACTCCTCAACCACTCCCCCAAAGTCTCAACCTCTCCCTCTCAACCTTGTCTCATCGTTACTCTCTCTCTCCTCCCCGAACACCAACTTCCTGTACTCCTCCCCCCCAACCTCCTCCCGCTTACGAAAGAAAAGCAGCATTCTTGCATGGATCATTACGTATATTTAATTTTGTGTCACCACAATCACCGAGTTTGAAGTCGTCTTACTTGGAACCTCCATATCATTACTCATTAATAAACGGCTATCTCAGTATTCTGGTGTATTCTGTGTCACTGACAAAAGCGTTTTTTTAACCATATTTGGTGAAAGTAGATAAATGAAATAAAACCTTCTTTCGATTCCTACCAACCCACTTTTCGTTTCCTCTAACTTGCCGCGTGTGTTTATTTTCTTTACATGAGATGTGAATTACATGTCCATGCAAATGTGAAAAACAGTTTGTTTATAAATCATGTATTTGCACACTTCGGACAGCCATCTTTGTTCGTTCTTCCTTTCGTACTTTTCTACTTTTTCACATTTCTCTTTATTCATTACAATTCTTGCTTTTTCTTTTGTTTAATCTATTTTACTCTATTTTACTCTATTTCTCGAGCCTGGTGTTAGCTTAGTGGTTAGGGTGGCTGGCTTGGGATCCTAGGGGTCCTGAGTTCGAGCCCCGCTGGCCACTGAATGAACACCAGGGGGTTGACTCGGCCTGTCATCCTTCCGAGGTCGGCGAAATGAGTACCAGTGTACTGGTCCCGCGTGTATGCCCCGCGTTAGAATAGTTGTACCATATCCCTGTGTGTCGTAAGAGGCGACCAGGGTTGCGTTAGGAAGGGCATCTGGCCATAAAACATTGCCTCAAGAAGGGAACCATGATTGCACGGAGCCCGCAAAAAGCAGGGTAAAAATGGCTGTAAAAAGGCTGTTTTTTATTTTAATCTCTCTCTCTCTCTCTCTCTCTCTCTCTCTCTCTCTTCTCTCTCTCTCTCTCTCTCTCTCTTTGTCGATCTATCTCGGGAGAAGTCTTGCAAAAAAAAATTCCGTAAGGCTCACGTGGCTGCACCTGGATGGGTTTGATGGTAGTGGAGCAGTGGCTGAAACCCGAATCCTATCCCGGTTCCTCCTGATGACTCCATCTTTGCTCTTTACTAATCCGGGTTCCTTCTGATGACTCTAATGCAGTATTTGGTTTTCCATTTCATAGAAAATTTGGTGAAAATCAAAATTTTGACAACAACCTTCCATTTTTAAAATCTTTAAAAAAAAAATTTGGGCAGTGTTTTTAAGTACGATAGTTCTCTTTGGACGGTGTATCGTCGACTGCTACCTCTCGCTCTCGTATAAAACCTGCATTACCTCATTTCCTCTGCATGGGTTGTAATCCAAAGTACCTTTCTTTCCTCAAAAGGTACCTTTATTTCATGATGGAAGATGCATTGTTTGTCTTCAAATGTACACCACAGACCTGAAGCCTGAGGCCCTCACCCTTCGAAGTAGCAACCAAAATGGTGGACATGTGATTTGATATTTTTTATGCCTCTGCCGACGAAATTGCTGAAGGTATTATGTCGTTGGGTCCGTCTGTCCATGCGTCCGTATGTCCATATGTTTTCGTCACCGCGATAACTTAAGAACGGCTTAAGAGATCCAAGTCAAATTTAGTACAAGTTTGCACTGTATGATGATGATGATGCAAAGATGAACTGATTAGATTATGAGGGCAAGAAGTCAAAGGTCAGAGGGCATGTCAGGTAAAAAAATATGATGCTTGAGAAAAGCTGAAGGGATTTAAATCAAACTTGGTACGTGGGTGAAACTCCTTCCATATTTTACGGAAATCAGTATTTTTGGAACGACCCCCCATCCGGAGGTTTCCGTGTGTTCGTCATCAGTAAGGCATGCCGTGATTATAGGGAATTGAGGTGCCATTCCGATACGCTGATTCATTTATTAACCCGTTTCATGCCGATGGGGTGCAATGTTAACGCATCATGACCATCATGACGTTGGGTTTCGGAGTTTATTATTATAATCATTAATTGTTTGCTTCTTTGTGCATGGGTGAAACTGCAGAACTTTTGAAAAAAGGAAGAAAAAAAAAAAGGAGATTTTCCGAGGGGAGTCCGGGAGTATGCTCCCCCAGAAAAATTTTGAAAGATTGATGTCAAAATTTGCATTTTGGGGGTGATCCTGTCCATATTGTAACAAAAAAAATTATGAAAATGAATGATATTTGGGGAAGAATTTTATTTATTTATTTATTTATTTTTTGTTTTAATTTCACCTGAACATTAATTGCTGGAGCCTGGTGTTGGCTTCACGGTTAGAGTGACTGGCTTAAGATCATCGGGTCTTGGGTTTGAGCCCCTCTCACGTTGAATTAACACCAGGCGGGTTGACCGAGTCCATCATCCTTCCGAGGTTAGAAAAATGAGTAACGGGGGATACTGCATCAGTGTTGGCGAGCAGTCGGAGTCGGAACGTACAAGTGACGGGAATACGTCTGAAAGGAGTTCAAATGCCACAAGGGAATGATAAGTTGTCAAGGTACTTTGCTGAATAACCCTCTGGAACCTGGCAGGGCCGAAGGTCGGAATATCGATGGAGAATCCAAGAAGAAATCGATACCGGACTCTTCAGATGAGCTTCACCAACCCGCGTTAGACAACGCGACACGTGTAAGGTACCACAAAGGTAAAGACGAGATCTTTACACACGAGCCACACGAAGGTACCAATATCGGGGGGAAAAATCATTACCAGCGAACCTCCACCATAAGGGTTGCCCTTTTCAGAACACCACCAGGCACAGAAGATCACAGTAGAGTGGAACGCGTCTGAGACACACCACCAATGGTGGTCGTTCGCGCAAAAAACGCCAAGAAGGAGGATCTTTAGCGAGGAAGGACAAGATGTATGGAATCCAAGTCGATCCTTTATTCCACCCGAACAACCCTCTCATCTCTCTTCACGTTTCACCCGGCCATTCAACGTGATAACCAGTACAGACGAATCTGCCGGCGAAGAAAGACTGATACACGACACCGACGAACACACGTGGTCTCCTGCGTGGTGGACATCTGATCACGGTGACGCGCTTGCAAGCTTTTGTACCTGGGTAACTTCTACAAAAACAGCTCGTAATAAAAAGTACTGTGGGACTAATTCACATAATCATGGTCATGATTCGTTGTTGCGTTAACATTGCACCCCATCGGGATGAAATGGGTTAATAAACGAATCAGCATATCGGAATAGCGCCTCAGTTCCCTATAATCGCGGCATGCCTTACTGATGATGAACATCCGGAAACCTCCGAATGGGTCGTTCCAAAAACACGGATTTCCGGAAAATATGGAAGGAGTTTCTCCCACGCTTGTGTTTCCTTCCCCTTGACCATCATTCACGTTATTAAACATACCTGTTGTCGGCGTGAATTCTGGCTGTCGTGATTTCTTCATTGGTGATTAGGAAAAGTCTGTTGACCTAATTGGTTATGAGACTGTGGTGCTAATTGGGTGTAACATTCGACCGATTCAGTGCCCCAAATCTGCACGGTAGCATGGCATTTGGACGCGAGATATGGCAAGGGGGGGGGGGGTGCGTCAAAGTGATTGTCCGTTACGGTCGTATTGAGATTACTCGTCGGATTCGAACCCGATGACTGCAACAATATGCATCATGCCTTTCAAGATGCTGAGCTTGGGTTTGAATCTTGAACCAGTTATAAATCGTTATCCTGGTGTTTCACAGGCAGGGCGAGGCATCAATGTGTGTGTGTGCCGTCCTTCTGGAGGACCTGTCTGCCAGCACTGGTCATCCATGGACATTAAAGATCCCATGGTGTCTTTCGCAAACAGTAGCCGAGTTATCGTTAACACCCTGACTGCTCGGAAGAATAACCAAGTCACCCTACTGAACTCTTACCAACAGACTGCTTCAGCAGCACCGACGCTTTGTCGAGCATATGTTTCACCAATAATGATTTCAAATTACAAAAATCATGCATGTCCCTCAAAATTAAACCCAGCACTCATCCTTGCGCTGTTGCAGAAGAAGACACAGAAAAACAGCTTTTACCGTGAACATGAAATTCATCTTTTCTGCTCGGGGTTTATGAGATTTATCGAATTTGAGAATTGTTTGTCAAACACGTGCGATCTAACCCACTTTGGCCTACATGTTGAAGTTCCTTATTGTCTTGAGTCTTGAATGTCTTAGAGGTTTTTATGGCTGGCAGGATTTTTCGATTTATACGCCGCTTTCCTGCCAGCTGAACTCCCAATTTGCTTTTTCAGCTTGCAGCTGATTTTCTTGGCTTGCTTTGCCGACCATCGACGTCCGCACAGTATGGAACGTATTTAGCATAAATGGAGCCATCGTTGCAACCAGAAACAAAATGACCATCTGTACCTTCCCCTGTTTTGATTTTTTTTCTTTTTTAACCTTTTCCTCAGATCGACGTGGGAAAGTCCTTCCAAGTAACGGCACGCTTTGACACCGACGTGGAACTGGTGTATTTCCGTCATGGCGGCATCCTCAACTACATGATCCGTCAGATTCTGAAAAGCTCGACCTGAAATACTCTTTAGTAAGAGATGAATGTGCTGTCCAATTTGTAGCCTTGAAATTGCCAAATAATAGTTCTCTCTGATCTGCGATTTATTGCTGTTTGGCTTTTTTATTTTTATTTTTGGTCTTGGTTGGTTCAAGTTTATCCCTGACTATTTGTTGTGGATCACCGTGAAAGAGTGACGGATCGATGAGAGTTTTCAGCACCTGTTTTGGAAACCTCTTAAATTTGTGTGACGTCATTGTGGATGCACAAATCATTCTGGGTATTTCTGAGAAAGTTGGGATGACGCTGCGGATTATGTCTGGTTGAACGAAAAGATCAAACCGTATGAAATGTTCGGGTCAGCCGCAAAGTTCAGTGATTCGGGTCTCTTGTGCGGAAATGGGTTTGAGTGACGGAAAAGGTATATTTCTAATCGGCGATGAACACACCTGCAACCAAGCGTTGTGATGCATGTTAATCCGTTGATTTCAGCACCTGTTTTGGAAACCTCTTAAATTTACCGAACAAAAATTTACACACCAGGGGGTACCGAACGAACTCTCATTCGATTACAAGTCAGTGAAGTAGGAAACTCTTAACTATCCTCCCGAGTGTTGAAATCCGTTACTGTGTGCTTTCCACCTCTTCGGAACACTCGAGCACCAGCGGGTGTAAAAGCGATGGGATAGATGTGTGAATCCAGTCGTCCTGAACGTGCCCGTGTACCTGTCCTCACATCCTTGCTGCTTTTGCTCATATCAGCATTCCGGATGGAAGGCCAACTGCACACGTGTTGTTGAATACTCTGAGTGGGGGGGGCGGGGGGGGGAAAGGACAAAGTTAAATTAATTTCACTTCACCTTCTCATTTTCGAGAACAAATATTGCAGGTTAACCTTGAACCAACCTGATGTGATTTGATGTTTTCATTGGAATGGTTTGACGGATCACTTGAAGGTCAGCATATGATTCGAGAGAGTCTATAAATTGGACAACCTGCTCCAGATCTTCCATCATGGCTCCATGACATTGGCTCGCTGGCAGGTACGTTGAAGTGTGTTCACCTGTTGGTTGTTCGTGTTGGCTTGATGTACAATCTGTGAATGCAATGAGAGGAAACTAAAGTTTCAGATCACTGTATTCATTATGATGGGTAAAGTGATTAATGTGTTGATTTAAATGATTGCTTCCATCAGATTATCATTATATACTGTATGCCACTGAAAAAATGTTGAACGCGGCACGTTGAAAGTGACACACCTCTCTCTCTCTCTCACGGATAATTATTTGTGTGTTTGAATAGATTTCTTCAATCCAACTCGCCTGCTTCTGAGTTCCATTTTTGGTAAATCTGATGTGGTTAAAATGATTTGATGCATATTAATCCGTTTGATGCCAACTCCACCACTATTCTGTTGAAGTAATGAAACTTGTATTGTATTGTTCCAAATACGACGTGAATGTGAATAACGTAAGAACTGATGCATGTTGCCCACCTTCTTCGTTCGTATGCAGCATATGGCTGTGGGGTAGCATCAATGGCTCGGGGCACGGCTGTGCTATTTAGGGCAAGAATTTGTAATTTGTTCATGGTGCCGGTTGACAGCTCGCCTACTCTTCTTGAAGAACACCATGGGATCTTTAATGTCCACCAACTAATCCTGGCAGACAGGATGCCCGTTTAGCGTCCATCCGCGAGGCGGCACACACACTGAATCGCCCTACCTGTGAAACACCGGGATGACAGTTTACAGCTGGGTCGGGATTCGAACCCAGGCGAAACAGCTTAGAAGCGAGTACACTTACCTCTAGGCCATCCTGCCAGTCACCGTTGTGACCTGACAATTAAATGTTCTTTTGAAGTTTGTTGTTGGAGTCAAACCCGAATATTTCCATTCTCTATGAAGCAGACGTTGACCTGTTCCATACATAATCTGTTGAAAATCCTCCCCCATCACCACATTACATCCAATGGAATGTGGTGAAGCATCATCATCGCAGCTCCTTGAAGCATTAATTTTTTTAATGCAAAATTTAAGCTCGTGGAAGAGCGAAGTGACAGAATCAACAGCTGGACAAAACGAGCAAGTGAATGAACAAATGGGAAAGAGGATTGGATTTATGGGGGTAGAAAAGAACATTGGAGGGGTAATTCACATAATATGGGGGTGCACCGTCTGGCACTTGGCCGAGTGTAATACAATGCCTTCATTTAAGTATTCACACCCCACGACTTTTGTCACATTTTGTTGTGTTACAGCCTAAATTTAAAATGAGTTAAATTATTTTTTTTGTCACTGATCTACATAAAATACCCCATAAGGACAAAGTGAAAACGTGTTTTTAGAAATGTTTACAAATTAACTCAAAATGAAAAGCTGAAACGTCTTGCGTCAATATGTATTCAGACTCCTGAGTCAATTCTTTGTAGAAGTGATTTTGGCAGCGATTACAGCTTCGAGTCTTCTTGGACATGTCTATCAGCTTTGCACATCTGGATTTGGGGATTTTCTCCCATTCTTCTTTTCCGATTTGCTCAAGCTCTGTCAAGTTGGATGGGAAGTGTCGGTGAAAAGCAATCTTCAAGTCTTTCCACAGATTCTCAATGGGATTCAAGTCTGGGCTTTGGTGAGGCCACTCAAGGACTTTCACGTTCTTGTTCTGAAGTCATTCCAGTGTTGCTTTGGCTGTATGCTTCGGGTCATTGTCCTGTTGGAACGTAAATCTTCGTCACAGTCTAAGGTCTTTTGCACTCTGAAGCAGGTCCTCAAGGATTCGCCTGTATTCGGTTCCATTCATTATCCTTACAAGTCCTCGATCCTTACAAGTCTCCCAGTCCCTGCCACTGAAAAACATCTCAATAGAATGTTGCTGCCACTACTGTGCTTCATGGTAGGGATGGTGTTAAATGGGTGATGAGTTGTGCTTGGTTTTCACCAGACGTAGCGCTTTGCATTCAGGCCAAAGAGTTCAATTTTCGTCTCATCAGACCACAGAATATTTTCCCTCATGCTCTCAGAGTCTTTCATGTGCCGTTTTGCAAACTCCAGGTGTGCTGTCATGTGCCTTTTTCTCAGGAGTGGTTTCTGTCTGGCCACTCTCCCATAAAGCCTGGATTTGTGAAGTGCTGCAGAGAGTGTCGTCCTTCCGGCAGGTTTTCCCATCTTAGCTGAGGAACTCTATTTCTGTCAGAGTGGTCATTGGGTTCTTGGTCACCTCCCTGACCAAGGTCCTTCTTGCCCGGTTTCTCAGTTTGGTCGGATGGACAGCTCTAGGAAGAGTCTGCATAGTTCCATATTCTTTAGATTTCCTAATGATGGAGCTCACTGTGCTCTTGAGAACTTTCAACACTCTAGAAATTGTTTTATACCCTTTCCAGATCTATCTTTCACAATTAAATGATATTATGTGGGATCTTGTATCGAAAGGTGCGTTTCTTTCGAAATCATGTCCAATCAATTGAATTGGCCACAAGTGGACTCCAATCAAGTTGTGGAGACATCTCAAGGATGTTCAAAGGAAATTGGATGCACCTGAGCTCAATGTCAAAGCAAAGCGGTTGAATTCTTATTGACTCAACACATTTCAGCTTTTCATTTTTAATAGATTTGTAAAAATTTCTAAAAACATGTTTTCACTTTGTCATTATGGGGTATTCTGTGTAGATCAGTAACAATATTTTTTAAAATTTAACCCATTTTAAATTCAGGCTGTAACGCATCAAAATGTGAAAAAGTTGAGGGGTGTGAATACTTTCTGAAGGCACTGCACATTAAAAAAAATCACAAAAAAACAGGCCACCAAGTAGTCATGCTATTGCAGGTACCCTGATCAAATTACTCCTCTAACTTACAAGGAGTATAATATAGCAATTGTTGTGCCCCCCCCCCAACATAGGCTGCTGCATACACATACTGAAGAAGACTGGAGGCAACCCACGTGTCTGTGATATAAGAGCAACAGACCTTGTGCTTCTGCCTCATCGTGGGAGATTCCACCAATGTTGAGAACTTTATTGCACAGAATCCAGGAGAGACGGATGTGATGCTGGGCCGCCAGATCGTAGGAGAGAGCATTACTCCATTTAGTTGTGAGCAAAGGCCTTGCAGGCTCAGTAATTCTGATTTTTCATAAAATTATTTGGAAACTCGCACATACCACCCGTCGCTCCGCTGACTGGAATACAAAGAAGGGGAGGGGGGGACAGACAAAGAGGAGGGAGGGGTGGGGAGGAAGGACGTGGGAGAGGACAGAAGGTGTGAGGGGAGGGGAGAGCGACGCTTCACCACACGTCGCTGTACACTCCGGGAGTAATGGGTGGGAGCGAAGAGATGGGGAAAGTGGAGGAGAAGGGGGTTTTCTGGACTTGCGTTTGAGAGTGGGACTTGCATTTTGGAGAGGTGACTTGAGGGAGGCAGGGATGGTCCCGTCTGCCGGCATTAGTGGGGATTGAACGAAATGAGGTACGTTAAAACAGCACATTTAAACAGGAGAGCAAAACCACCCATCACTTTCAAACAGCACATACCATTTTTGAAGAGATTATGACATGGGCTTCTCTTGAGGTATGTGACTTGAACTGCGGCTGCCAACCTCTTTACCTACTCTGGAGCTGGATCTCTGAGGGGTCACACACCGCCCGGAGTGCCAAAGAACATGCAAAGTGGACAAACGAACACCCCCCTATCAGCCTGACCCACCGCCAAGCCCAACCCCATAGTCCAAACCCCATAGTCCAAACCCCCAAAACCCGGCTCAGGCCAGGAGACCCCAGAGCCCATCGTACCCTAGCTGCAATGCTTATAAATGCACGGAGATGCCAGTGTTTTGTGCCTTTATTTAATTTCATTGTACGTTTTACAACCAAAATGCGATAAGCCCCATAATCTCTCAACCTGAGCCAAGTCCCAAAATTCAAACCCAGCAGCAGCCTCGACTGCCAAAAAAGTGCCCATCCGCCCACTCCCCGACACCCTGGGCTCATAACATAACACAACTACCACAGCACAACATAACCACCTCCAAACCAGAACACAACCACCTGTGGGAACTTATCACAACCCCCTCCCCCCCCCCATTGTTTATCATTTCATGAAAGTTGGAAGGTGGGGGAGAGACAGAGATAAATAATGGGAGCGAGGACACATGAAGAGATGGGGGAGATGGATGAATGGAGGGAAGGAATGGGATGGAAAGTAGTCACAGCAAGTTCCCCAGTTGTTCATGAACACACGATACTCCAATCTCAGTCAACATGAGGCATGAGGAATGAATGAGTTCTCACCTGCAGTTCCTTCATCTGCCATTACATTCCCTGCAGCATCTGCAATGAGCTTAGGTTTTGGAAACAACTCTCCCCTAATAACCTCTAAAGCACTCCACCAGGGGGAGTGTCTCCGGGCGGTGCTCAGCATGACCGCTCTGAGGTGAAGGTTTCATTTGAAAGTTTTGTCAGATTTTAACGAAGACAATGGAACACATGTTTAGATATGTACTTCATTTACATTATCACCTAACATTGTCTTGAATGTCAATTTGTAATTTTATTTTCAAAAACGACAACAGTTGTGATTTAAAAATAATAATAATTTACACTGCCATCTACTGTCTTGCCAAGACTTACAAACATCGGTTTGGTCCATCCATCCATCCCTTCTATCCGTCCCTTCCATCCCTCCATGTGTTGATCAGGAACAGCAGGCTTGGCACCGCATGATACCGTGGGGCGCAACACAGACAGCGGGGTCTGAACTTTGAACGTCATTCGATGTATTTTTGATTGTGTTGTGCAGAGTGACAGTGCGGGTACTTTTGATGTGTATTGCTATGGCTTGCAAACAAACATCCAAGCAGCTTGTAGTGCGCTCGCCAAATGGCTTAAGCACTCAAGCAAGCACGCCAACGAAATAGTCGATGAGGAACGGCTGGCTTGACAAGCGATTAGCGATCGCCAATCGGTCATATTAAACACCTCCTGGAGATGCCCAAAATGTCAAACAATGTCAGAATTGGACAAATTAACACTTTTTTTTTTAAACAGTCAGAACTGCTGCTGAGGTCAATTCTGCAGTTTAAATTTTGAAATTTGGGTCAGGTTAAAGGGGAACCCAAACAGTCAGACCAACTTGATGCTAATCCATCTCTTGATACTCAAAATAGACATGGTGTCTTTTTCCGAATTATAAAGTGGGTAAATTTGTGATTAAAAGTCGAAATGTAGTCTTCTTCTGTAGATGAGCCGTGACCCGTTCCGTTAGAACCGTACAGTTTACATGTTGCATCGCAGAATGATTCAATTCAAACGGCGAATAATTTTCAGTTTTCCACAAATATCCGATGCGTCCTTGGTGCTTGTATAGTAATACAAACCGAGATGGTTTCATGCTACAACAATGGCCGAAACTCCCCAAGTTTGTCAGAAATTGGATGTGGTTTGTCCGAAATACCCGAGTGTGGATCAGGCCTCCAAAATGTTCGCTTTTGTGCTCGGAGCATTTTACAGAGCACTGTTATGAAACAACAGAGATTGCTATATCTTGTGGTTATCCGCCTTGATTGGGAGAGGATGCCAACCCCACGATTAATTTGAACAAACAGCCGTCGCTCGAGACTGTAACTCCACCTCTACCCAGCTACTAGCACATGCACAGCTACTAGCACTGGGGATGGTGGAACACAGCACGGCCATTATGACCGTGGTGGAACAATGGTTCCACAATGGTGGAACAAAGCGTTCGTCGTCCATTTTGTCCGCGGTGTCAGCTGTCGGGCGATGATGGGTATTTCTGCTCGAGTAAGATATAAATCGATTTTATCAATCAATACAAAATCCCTCCTTTATAAACCGACAATTGAATGGAAAATCAAATGCCACCGAGCTGAAGTGATCATGTGACCTGCGCTTTCATCTTCACAAACTCTTCCACCTTTTTCCTCTGAATCGCTCGCATAAGGCTTGAAACAACTCGGCTCCACAATTCCCCCGAAAGCGTTTCCATCACTAATTTTGTCTTTAATAGTTTCTTCAAAATCCCACTGATCAGTTTCAACATTCTGATAACCATCAGAGTTGCTAATGACGGTGGAATTGGTATCTGAATCGGAGCTCAACCTGCACTGTTTCTCTCTGTAAAACCACTGTTCGGATCAATATGGCTTCCAGATGTGGTGTCACTGGCGAAATCGAAAAATCGACACCAAGGGCTTTTTTGACACTTTGTGATTGGCAAAAAGAATTCAAATTTTTGTTGCCTTCCAATTAGACCGTGATTAATGATTCTCAGTGGTTTTCCGAAGAAAAAAAATTGCGTCAGAGATCTGGGTTCCTCGGACCTTGGATCCCGAAGTTCCATCTCTTCCTCTTTACAGTAGTTAATGGTGCAGATGGACATCCCGAGCACACCAACTCAACCCGACCTAACCGTGCCAGATGGACATCCCGAGCACACCAACTCACCCCGACCTAACCGTGTCAGATGGACATCCCAAGCACACCAACTCACCCCAACGTAACCGTGCCAGATGGACATCCCAAGCACACCAACTCATCCCGACCTAACCGTGCCAGATTTATATCCCGAGCACACCAATTCACCCCTACCTAGCAATGCTAGATGGACATCCCGAGCACACCAACTCACCCCGACCTAACCATGCCAGATGGACATACCGAGCACACCAACTCACCCCAATTGAACCGTGCTAGATGGACATCCCGAGCACACCAACTCCCCCCGACCTATCCATGCTAGATGAACATTCTGAGCACACCAACTCACCCTGACCCAACCATGCTGGATGGTAAGATGGACATCCCAAGCACACCCACTCACCCCGGCTGAACCTCGTGGGCCACCATGTGAATCGACCCTTTCGAAGTGTTCAGGGAAACGTGCCAGCGTGTTTGGAATGTATTTACGGATCAGTTCTGAGGAGTGGAGCTTTTATAATTCCAGTTAAGTTGTGCATTCGTTTCCATAACAAATGCATGCTGTTTTTATTAACTCCAATTATGTTAAAAATATGACTTTATTTCACTTTTACATGTGGAGAGTTCACACCAAGCCAAGATCCACAAATACATTGCTTCAATTAAAGTGAGCGTGTTTATATATATATACATTGGCCCGTGCACCATTCGAGTGAGGTCAGGTATGGGGGCATGCGCCGAAGCAGCGCATCGCCACATCCACTTTCCGCCAGTCCTCCAAGGGGCCTCCGTCTGGCCATCCCCCTGGTAGATGTCCGTCTCGTCCAGATTTCCTTGAGATGCTGATCAACCTGCTGCAACCACGAGGCACCATTGATCCATTACAATCACTTGTTTTCATTGTATTGTATTTGATGTATTTATTGCCAAATGGCAATGTAAGTGATTTATTTATTTATTTTGGGACATTCTAAACGCAGGTGAAAGGGGGAAAGGACACCAGTAGGTTCTTAGCTCCGAGGATGTTTCATGACCGGAAAGCGTCCCCAGAAATCCCATCCGAGCGGTAATCGGATTCACGTGTTTTCATGTACATATCGTTAATGAGTGGCGATCTTGTCTGGTTTGGAACCCCTATAGGTTTAATGAACCCCCTCACACCCCCACAGTCCCAGAGAGAGTAAAACCTGTACTGCATGTGTTTACATCATCGGCTGTGAAGGGTTACAACTGATGAGTGTAAAGTGAATTTATTAGTGGAGTCTATCCCCATGTGTCTCTGAATCAAATATTTAAAATATTACTTATTTATACAACTTTTCCCTTTAGGTTGAACCGTTAACTTCATCACTTTTATTACAATGCAAACGTGGAATGGAAAAACCTTTGAGGGAATTTTTTCATTGAAATTCTTTGATTCCATCCATTTGCATCATTTTCCAGGAAAACATAAAAATCGAGTAAAAACGAACTTGAAGTTGTTATAATAAACTTGAGGTGTGAGTAGATTAACATCATTTTCATCTCTAAGCACTCTCATACGAGCCTCAACGTGGTAATCAACTCCCCCCCAAAAAAAACTTGTAGTTAAAAATGTCTTTACAGCTTAAGAGTAGTCATGAATGTACCAGACTGGACAGATGCTGAGTTGTTTGGTTGTGCCATGTGTTGGTGGGTTGGTTGCGCGCGGTGGGTTGGTTACGCCGGGTGTTTGGTTGGGCCGGGGGGTTTGGTTGCGCTGCTTATGGATTATGGGTTTCGAAGGGGACCCTAGCGAGATAACCTTAGACAACATGCAGACAAGACACGGACAGCATGCAGACAAGACACAGAGTACTTGGTGATGCTTCATGGACGAGAGGAAAAGTGTCAAAAGCACGAATGCGGCTCATGATAAGCCGATGTCAATGGATTCGAGCACACCGGCTCGAGCACGCGTGGCAAGATGGCGGCGTCAACCTTTTCTTCTCCGGCACCGCTTGCACACACAGCCTCGGCGCGTCCAGACCCACGCAGGTCGACGGCCCAAGACGAAAGATCATATGGTATGCTCCAGCTGGCTTTTCACAAGGTCAGTATACAAGTCCGGCCGGCCTGTTCACCAGCAAGGCCAAATCGAGGTATTGGGCTCCGCAGGCGGATCGACAAACGTGTCGAGCCGTGAGGTGAGTATAGGAGAGGCTCCGTGTTAGACGCAGGTTGAACCTGTCATGACTCTCATAAGTCGGATCGGCCGACTCACACAGCAGCCAGTTCCTCTCGACGCAGATTGCAGCCTCCCACTAGTCGCTTCTATACAGCAGAATCCTCACGCGACACTCAGGCTCAGTTGCTCCCTCGGCAGATCGCCGACTCGACCCTCAGGTTCACTTACTCCCTCAGCAGATGGCA
>CM068963.1:115049876-115072936 GCA_035128595.1 Eptatretus atami
TTTTTTTTATATTGCAGGCACCTACAACTCACCATCGGTGAGTTCAATTTCAAAGTAAAGGGGAATCACCGGCTTGAAATCGAATTATTTCTAACAACTTCTAATAGGTGCCAATAATATTGGCCGGCCCATTTTACGATTTATGTGTGGAATAAGCCAAGATTTAGTCCTTTTTTTCAGCTTTTTACTTACGAAATCTATTGATGACTTCCGTCCTCTGTTTGTGTGTTGTTACTTACGAAATCTAAAGATTTCGTAAGTATATTGATGACTTTCGTTTTTCTGTTTGTTTGTTTGTTTGTATGTTTGTTTGTTTGTTTGTAGGCACGATAACTCGAGAACGGAAGAAGCTACCAATGCAAAAATTACACCACGAGTAGGAGGTGTGGCAAGCGGCTAGATTAGAGGCAATACAGTGGCGCATTGATATACCTTTTGGTCAAATCGGGGTGCAACGCCTCAAATTAAGGTCAAACAGTGAAGGATACAAAATGGCACTCGATTTTTGATGGTGTGGTACTCAGTGACTATACTCAGGAACGGGAAGATAAATGCTAAGCCTAATGTCAAATTCAGGCACACTTGATTTCAGGAGGAGTTAATTGGCTAGGTGACTGATCTAAAAGATTATTGGTTCTCAAAGATCGTGTCACAATGCTCTAACGTGTCCACGATAAGATGAAGTGTGACAAACATCCAAAAAAATATTACTCGAGAAGGAAGAAGCATACCAGAAGTGCTGCAATAAATCGTAATACTTCACATATGAATATCAGTGCCGGCTCTCGCGCTGGACTTCGCGCTTGAATTAGTATATTTTTGGTCAAAATCTCGGTCATAAAGGTACACAAGAGGTCACGATGTCGAGCGTCAGATACATCCGCACCAAACATCGACCTCGATTTTTTTAGCATTGGGATATTAGGTATCAGAATCATCTGAGAATCGTACTTCTTGCGTTTGCGATCGGTCTACTCACTTCTCTAGGAGACAGCTCTTTCTTAGACCTAAGTTCGCAGGATCATAAGTTGACGACTCTTCCGTATATAGTACCAGTCTATGACTGATTCTGTGGTTTTCTGCCATATTGCTTTGTGGTTGTTGATTGTGGACGGACGGACGTACGGAGACGTTGTACTGAGTGTTACTGTTGTGGATGTGATGCTCGCATGTTCGGTTTGTTTCAGGATCTAATTCTCGAATCTAATCCTACCTGAGAACGGAATGAGCAGAGAGACCTACACAATGATCAGAAAATACACCACGTGTAATATCAGAGCGGTGCATAGGTACTAAGCGCCGTCTGATTTAGATTTATTGGTCACTCGTCAAAATACGGTCACAGCCTCACCAGTGAGTATTCGAAACATTCATATATCTCTCGTTATTTTAATTCAAGTGCTGGCAAGAAAATGGTGATGATATCATTTTGCTCCTCGGTCGACGTTACGATGAATACGTTTTACACTTCAGATTATTATAAATCTTATGTCTTCTCCAGGTTTTTGCTGATACCATCGCTATAGGTTTACGACTTACACTTACTCGACCTTTCTATTTGTATTGTCGAGAACTAAATCTGTGTAAAAATCGCGAGAACAATCCTAATGCAAGGCCAACATCATAGTTTTTGGAACGTTTTAAGATTGTATAAAAAAATATTTCACTCGGCCCTGCGTCACGGCTCGTCACGTGGTAATGCAGCGCCGCTCGATGCAAAGTATTGTGTTGATGCACTAACAGGTTTGCGAGTGTGCGCGAAGCTGACGGTGTTACATCGATAATAGATGTGTTTGTAAAGATAGTCCCTTATCCCATTTCCCAATTAAAGAGTTATCTACAAGCATTGCCTGAACATCCGCTAAAGCCGTCGGACTTATGTAAATTGTTGGTGGATGGCCGAATATTATGTTTTTGTGACTTTGATAAAACATAGAATACATTAAAATTGCGTGGAAGATAATGCAGTATGTGTCTTTCTGCTAGCTTATTTTTAATATTATTTTTCGGACGTAAAACGATTCTATACAGATTCTGTATTTTTTCGTGTCACCTATTACCACTCGGATCGCAATTCGTTTTTCACTTTTGGTAATGGCTAAGTATGCTTAATACTAGGTTGTCGAAATTCTGGTAAAAATCGGATGTTTTATGAGATTTATGTCGGTGTCATATCTGAGGCTTAACTGAAGATTATGCTAATGAGGGGGATTGTAACACACGGCATTATGCGCTCGTTAGGTCATCTCTATCATCTCAGTAGAGATGACCTAATAATAACAGTCTCGAAGTCTGTCACCCGTCCGTCCGTACGTCGTCCGTACGTCCGTCCGTCCACAATCAAACCGAGTGGAGACAAATAACCAATAGTGGAATGGATAGAGGTCGATGAGACATGCACAACGATATAACTTTCAAGGTCGTCCAAGGTCGAGGTCAACGTCACGAGGCTGTCAAAGTTGCGAAAATCGTCGATTTCAAATCGTATCTCCTCCCTCATTTATCAAGAGAATCAAATGTTATTAGTAATTCAGATACTATGGACTATTATCTAGAACAACACGAGCCATTTTTTTTGAAATTTGCTCTCGTTCCGATTTTATAGCCCTTCAAACTTCGCTCTGATTCCCCGTATGGGCCGTTCATAAAGTACATAAAAAAAAAGTATTAAATGGCTATCGAGTGCAGCCTGTGGCTGCTGGTTGCATCATTGGTTGGGACGTGGCTTTTTGCCGCTGATTGCAGTGTCCCTTACCAGTACACTGGTGCTCATTTTGCTGACCTCGAAGGATGACAGGCTGAGTCAACCCCCTGGTGTATTAATTCAGCGGCCCAACGGGGCTTGAACTCAGGATCCTGGGATCCCAAGCCGCCGCCCACCACTAAGCCAACACCAGGCTTAGTATTAAATTAAGAACCGGAACTCTCCGAGACAAATATTACATTTGAAGCTTTTGTCAGATTTAACTAAAACAATGGAACACAAGTTTATATGTACACTTACTTTCATTTATGACATTAACATTGTCTTGAATGTCAATTTGTACTTTATTTTCATAAATGACGTGCTGTGGTATTAAAAGAAAAAGGTAAATTACACCGCTAGGGACTGCATCGTCATGACTTACAAACATCGGTTCATAAGGAACTGCTAGCTTTGCAAGCAAATTCGCGATGTATGAGGGGGGTGGTTGGTAAAGCCCACGTACGGCCTGAGACGGGTGGGTGGTTTAAGCCCGCGTACGGCCTGCGTACAGGGCTGGGTGGTTTAAAGCCTGCGTACGGCCTGCGTACAGGGGTGGGTGGTTTAAGCCACATACGGCTGCGTACAGGGGGGGTGGTTAAAGCCCACATACGGGCTGCGTACAGGGCTGGGTGGTTTAAAGCCCACATACGGGCTGCGTACAGGGGTGGGTGGTTTAAAGCCCACATACGGGCTGCGTACAGGGCTGGGTGGTTTAAAGCCCGCGTACGGCCTGCGTACAGGGGTGGGTGGTTTAAAGCCCGCGTACGGCCTGCGTACAGGGGTGGGTGGTTTAAAGCCCGCGTACGGCCTGCGTACAGGGGTGGGTGGTTTAAAGCCCACATACGGGCTGCGTACAGGGGTGGGTGGTTTAAAGCCCGCGTACGGCCTGCGTACAGGGGTGGGTGGTTTAAAGCCTGCGTACGGCCTGCGTACAGGGGTGGGTGGTTTAAAGCGCCACATACGGGCTGCGTACAGGGGTGGGTGGTTTAAAGCCCGCGTACGGCCTGCGTACAGGGCTGGGTGGTTTAAAGCCTGCGTACGGCCTGCGTACAGGGGTGGGTGGTTTAAAGCCCACATACGGGCTGCGTACAGGGGTGGGTGGTTTAAAGCCCGCGTACGGCCTGCGTACAGGGCTGGGTGGTTTAAAGCCCGCGTACGGCCTGCGTACAGGGGTGGGTGGTTTAAAGCCCACATACGGGCTGCGTACAGGTGGGGTGGTTTAAAGCCCGCGTACGGCCTGCGTACAGGGGTGGTGGTTTAAAGCCCGCGTAGCGGCTGCGTACAGGGTGGGTGGTGGTAGACGGCTGCATACATACTTTATGAAAGTGGTGCGGACTACATGAAAGCATTTCAGAAGATGAAGGTGAGCCTGCCGTCATCGCGAGGGGGAAAAATATCCCCGTTCACAGGAACATTTTCGTCGTGATGTTGAATCCGTGGACGTCAATAATTGTTCCATATTACTGTATTACCGTAGTTAATAATTACTGATGCATGAGATAAATCTACAGTTCGTTGTAATCTTCAAGTATTGTGATGTGATATGAGACACATATGGGGGTGGGTGGGTGGACACTAGCCTGCATACAGAGGGGTGTGGGTGGTTTTGAAACCCGGAAGTAGAGCGTACGTACTTTATGAACTGCCCCATTCGTTCATGCACAGAGTTACTTACTTTCGACCTCTGGCAGAGATGACCGGCACTCCCGCTCGGGGGTATTTTTTTAAAGTCAATTTCAATCCTGTTCACTTTGGTAATGGTTAAGTATGCTTAATACTCGGTTGTCGAAATTCTGTAAAAATCGGATTTTTTATGAGATTTATGTCCGGTGTCGTATCTGATGCTTAAGTGAAGATTATGCTAATGAGGGGGATTGTAACACACGCATTACGCGCTCGTTTTAAAGTCAATTTCAATCCTGTCTTCAATTTTGGTAACGGTTAAGTATGCTGAACACTCGGTTGTCGAAATTCTGGTAAAAATCGGATGTTTTATGAGAGGTTTGGTACAGAATCTCGTAGAAACTTCTGGTTTGCGTCGCTACCTTCTCTAGAGGACATTTTATTAGACAAGGTCAGAGGTCAAGTTGACGATTTCGTAAGTACCAGTCTATGACTGCTTGTTTATATGTTTTGTTCCACTGAAAACCAAAGAAATACAAATATGGACACCAAAATATTTTTTTATTTCAACAATTTTCTTGGAACAAATGGTGCATTATTTGAAAAAAGTGCAAGGGTGCCAAATTTTTGGTCACGACAGTATATTGCATTTACACTGGCTCTTGAATTTGAATCAGTTTGTGTTTTTTTTTCATACAAGCTTTCTAAAATATTATTTAAATCAAAATCTACAAAACATATTGATATAAACATTCTCTTTTGAAACATTTTATTTGGTCATTCCTAAAAACTCAATTTCTTCTCCTCTCAACTCTCCAATCTCCAATGAAAGCTCTACAAATTATACCATGTGATACAATATTACTCTGACATCAACTTTATCCTGGAATCCTCACAATACACAAATAGCGAAGTCTGCCTCGAAGAAATTAGGAGTCCTGTTCAGATGTCGAAGATTTTTCTCCTCTGAACAGTTGCTCCACCTATATAAAGGATTGATTCGTCCTTGTATGGAGTACTGCTCTCACATCTGGGGAGGTTCCAGCTCCACATACTTACTGGACAGAATTTAATACAAACTTATTCTACTTGTCGACTCTTCCAATGTGACCACAAAACTCGACCCGCTCAAATTACGCCGCAAAGTAAGCTCTCTTTCTCTTTTTTACAGATATTACTTCGATTTCTGCTCGCAAGAACTAGCTGCTTGTGTACCTCCACCATTAGCGAGACCAAGGAATACTCGACAAGCCACGACATCACATGATTATTGTGTGGCCGGCCGTTGGCAACTCAAGGGTGGCCCGTTACGATATTTGTTTCTTCCCCTCCACTGCCAAGCTCCTGAACTCTTTACCTTCTCATATTTTCCCAAACACTTATGACCTTCCCCTTTTCAAAAAGCAGATTTTTTACTTCCTCAAAAACTCTTCGACTATTCTCTCTTTCCTTACTTTTCTATTCATGCAGTTCTTTTATTTAAGGCTTGGCCTTGATGAGGACTATTCAGTCCGTGCCTGTAGCCTTCAACATAAAAATAAAATAAAATAAAAATAAAAGGGGGTTGAGCGGTTATTTTTAATTTGAGTGAAACAGCATTATGCGTGGAGTTATTTTTTTGGGGAATTTTCATACATTGCACAAATTAATGTTTGGACGGGAGAAGCAAGGGACAAAGGTGCTGAGGTGTTCAGTTAGCCTATATTTTGGAAGTTTAGCCAGGAGAGAGTTACTGTAAGAATATGTGTGTCTTGTAGTTGTTGAGGAGGGTCGGAGGACTGGGAGCAGAGGAAACAATATCTGAGAATAGACCATAGAAAACAGTGACCACTGACTTGCCTGTCATGTGATAGCAACAGTCCTTGTGCTTTGTCCTCATTGTGAGAGATTCCAATATTATTGAGAGCTTTAGATTCCAAATAATCCAAGATGGACAGATGTGATGCTGGGGTACCAGCCCTATAGTGGAGAGCAGTAATCCAATGAGCTATGGAGAAAGGCCTTGTCAATTGTGAGTAGCACTGATTTCCCAAGGAAAGACTTGGATCAACAAAGGTGCACAATCTGCGGCTAGTTTTGGAGGCCAGCTCTGCTATGTGGTCAGCCCAGGAGAGGTCTTGGCTGACAGTTAGGTCTATAAGTTCAACAAACTTTACCTTTTACAGTGGTTGATCATGGGTATAGATATGTGGGTTAGTTTGACAGTTCTTCCAAGGTGACATGATGAGATGGTGAGACTTTCCAAGATTTAAGGACATGTTCCAGTTATCAGATCAGACTCTAACCATTTCCCGATCAGCAGGGAATGACGCAACTGCTGTCTGCCCACCTTTGGGGTGCGGTACTCTATGGCAATGTGGAGTTGTCTGCAAAAATGAAGAGAGGGTTTTACAGAGCATCAGAAAGGTCATTTATGTAGATAAGAAACAAGACCTTCAGATAGGCAGGCCTCTTTCCTCTCTTTAGACTTTGACAAAAGCAAAAGCTGGTCAAACACTTAGAATATGTCTTTCACTCCTGACAAATCTCTCGCTCTCACTCTCTCTCTCGCTTTCTCTCCAAAAGGACCGTCTGGCAACCCCTCAACCCTTGCCCTCATCTACTTTCTTAACAATCCTCTTGAGGAAGTTCAGTCACCCAAATTCCTGGGTCTCACTATCAGCCATGATCTTTCTTGGGCAAATTACATTTCAAAGTTGGCGTCCAAAGCAAGCCACTGACTGGGCGTCCTTCGTCAAACAAAGTCCTTCATTGGTCTACCTGAACTCCTATCCACCTTAAGGACCTTCATCCACAGCTTGATGGAGTACTGCTCTCCCCTCTGAGCTGGCTCCCCTGCTTCACATCTTGCTCAGCATAATGCTTTGGAAACCAAGGCCTTCAAGATTATTTGAAACTCCTGCGATGAAGCCGGGTCTACGGGCCTATCATTTTCCCATCACAGACAGGTCGGTGGTCTCTCTGTCTTCTGCCTCCTTTCTGGTCTTGCACCCTCTGCTCTTTCTGTGCTTTGTTCCCACAACCCCCCCAAGATTTCTGCAGGGCACACACGGTCCACCATCAACCCCATTCTGGTGAAACTACCTAAATCCAGGATCACTACTCACCTCCACTCATTCGCTTCTTTTTCCCACCTGTGTAACCAACTTCCACATTCTCTTCAATATTCTTCTTCTTTCCAGGTCTTCAAAACAGCTGTTCACCACCATCTCAGATTGTCCCTAACCTCACCCCAATCCTGCCTCCATCCAAATTTCCAGTTTTCCCTCCTTGGAGTTTCATTCTTTATCCATCTTGTCCACCTCAAGCATCCTCTCGTGCCCCCCCCCACCCATTCCACCCCACACCCTTTGTTTGTCCAAGCCTCCCTCTATCTTCGCCTTCTATTCTGCTGTTGGTGTTTCCCCCCTCTCTCTGCTGTTCCTTTTATGTGCATCTCTTGTTACTTTTGCATCTTGTTATGTCCTGATATGTTCAGTGTACTAGCTTTTAAACGAGCCTTGACTGTATGTAATAAATATATGAGGAACAAGACTGGGTCTGAGACACTGCCTTGGGGAACTTCAGCTTCCACTGGGAAAGGAGAGGACAGGGTTGCATTGATAGCAACACATTGACTGCATGAGTGGAGGAAGTCAAATGCCACAGGCCGAGAACCTTACAAGCAAAGCAGGATGCCAGACTATGTTGAATGCCCTAGATACTGTATGTCCAGGGAGACGGTCCTAATCTCTTGTTTGAGATTTATGTCCTCCAACTATTGCTGAGAGAGGAGTAGCAGCATGTCTAGTGTTGAGTGACCGGGATGGAATACAAACTAATGGTGAGAGATCAGACTGTTTGAACACAAGAGACTTGACATCAGCAGCAATGATCAATTCTATGACTGAGATGGCCAAAGGAGAAGGACAGACTGAAGAGATAGAGGAGAAGCAAGAACAGCAGGCAGAGTAAGATTTGAGAATGATAGTAGTGATGCCATCTTGGTGCATTGGTGAAATAGGGCCAAAGCCAGACTACTTTATCTACCTTCTCAGGTGAGGAAGTCACAAAGTGTTGGAGACAGGGGTTAAGTTGTGGACAGAACGGGATGGGTTTGGTACACAAGATTTGGAGACAAACACCGAGTTTAGACATACTGCTTGCTTTATCTTGGCCAGAGTCTGCAGCACAGTGGTTTGAGGTGAGGGATGGGATCGAGGAGGAGCACACATCTGAGACGGCCTTAACAAGGCACTGTCATGATTTGGAGGAAGGAGACTAGTTTGAGAGTTCGACCTTGAGATTTAATTGCAAGATGATGTTTTCTGTCTTGCCTCAGAGTGGAGACACACTTGTTGCGAGCCTTATGGAATGAGCGGAAGTTATCCTCAGTCATGTTTGCTTTCCACGTTGAGAAAACGAACTGCTTGACCACAACCGCCTCACCGCATGATTAATTGTACCAGGGCCTGGAGGATGGATAGGATATCTGCGGGTGTGATGGGATAAACCGGTGCATGAGGAAAAGTAGACTTTGGTAAAAGTATTCCCTTGCCAAATTAATATCAGGTGCTGTGCATGGAGATGGTAGCCCAATCCTTTTGTGAGAGAGCAGATTGAAATCCCTGCCAGTTGGTCTATGCAAACAGCCATATTGTGCATAGTTGAGGTTGCTTCTTTAAAATAGCCAGAGAGATATGGGCTTTGACAAGAAATTGGTTAGAAGAACCAAGAGGGGCAGGATAGGAACAGGAGAGATTGGATGGAAAGGTAGTTCTTAGTAGGTCCATAACGGAGGACATACCGGCAGTAGAAATCCGGGTTGGGAAGTTTCGAGAATGCGTCAGACTCAGAGAGTCACAGAAGGCTTTAGCTGCAATGCCATGGCTGGTTGTTGCAGAGTCAACACCCCACCAGCTGGCAAAGTGATGGTTGAAATCATAGCAGATGAGGAATAGAGAGTCGAGATGGATGGTTATGAGTTGATCCACATTCGAAGACCAATCCTTTGGGATTTGTTCATTGACAGTTGCAGGAACTACACGTGATGGAAAATGATGTGTGGAAATTTGAAACATGTTCAGTTCTGGGATAGCTCATGAGGTCTGCAGTATCCATTTGCAATGGGTCATTCATCAGGTCACACCTGACAGCTGGTTGCATCATTCCAGGAGGTGTGGCTCAGCCACCTGATGCACTGGCCTCATAGCTAAGAATAGCAATTTAGAATGTGGTTTGTGTACTACCATCAAATGGACCTCTTTTTGGACAGTGCAGTGCAATTTTTAACAATCATGAGCAAGTGCTTCAGAGATGATATACATGACTCGATCACAACGTCGACTCAGAAGGATTACGTAGTTGGGAGAGGGGAGGGCAGAAGGGCATGCCTTGCACAGTACTTTCAATTCAACACTTGTTTAAAAAAAAAAAAGTTATGCTTGGATGCAGTGCCTGCAGAGGTTCTACAAACAGATGCTACTGATGCAGGACTTGCAGTTGAAGATTACGCCGATGAGCTCCTGACGGCTCTGAGAGGTGACCCGGCATACGAAGTGGAACTTCAGTCTGTAGCGTCATCACAGTCTGGCGTGGAGAAGCAGCTGGCGGTTTGCAAACGTCATGAAGATGTGATGGTAATTGCCCTGTTATTTATTTATTTATTTACTTATTCCAGCTTTGTAAGTTTGGCATTAAACCTCATACACATGATATAAGTGAGGTTTACCACGTGTTTATCACCAAAAATATACCACGTATACACAAACCCTCTCATTCGCTAGCCACACTGGTACACCATAGCCCAATTATTTGTTTGTGTTGTATGATGACTTTCAGCAAAAACAGATTCATGCTCACACAAAATGACCCCAAAAGCTGTAGATATAACACTACAATGAAATGGACAGCAGCCAATTAGTACCAGATGTGCAAGAAAAGAAAAAAATCCCACCAAATGTTCTACCCCGTTGGTCCGGGCCTCTGTTATCCTCGCAAAACATCCCGTCCCCTCCCTCCCAAAACCCCATGAGAACTTAAGTCCTCCTTTCGTATGTTTGACAGTTCGAACTGGGTGTGGTTCCTCTCCATGGTATGGCATCTGCTCCTTCACTCGCTAGACAAATGCTGGCATGTTCCCTCAAGCGGTTGGCGACCATGAATCGTGACCACGCCGCCCTATCTGCTGAGAATGAACGCCTGGCCGATGAGAGGCGTACGGCCGTCACTCGGTACAGCTGTCCACTACCCGCTGGCATCTTCACAATTTGCACACGATTGGTAAAATATTATTTCTTTAATTAATGTTCAAGGTAAAGTACGGACATTTAATGAATAAATTAAATATTAGCTAGGAGGCAACTTTTGTCCTTTCTCCATCTTCCATCCCCCGCCCCCCCCCCCCCCAAAGTTTATCTCTTGCTATGTATCCCTATCGAAATATCTTGTATGTTTGAGTTATCTTTACAACACATTCACCATACACAAAACAGCAAGATCTCAGTCAACCTATCCTGAACATCATGTCGCTCATTATATGTACGATGTAAAGGTGTACGGATGTTTTCGGTTCCATCAACACGTTTATCTGTCTGCATATCAAAATCGCTCTGAAATGGGTGTTTTGGGGGTGCAGTGGAAGCAGAACAAATGATCTAGAAACGTCTTCGATACAGAGTGGTTCATGTTTGGAATGGTATTCCTGCAATTGGACAGGTACATCAGCGGGTATAGGATTGAACAGGGACACAGGTACGGACGGTACGTGGACTGTGACGATATGGATGTGTGCGCACGTTGTGCTCTGCTGATTGGTGTTGAGATGGTACCATCATTGTGCGCGCGTGCGCGCCCCTTGTTAAGTGTGAATTGTTAAATCTGTGTTATTCACCCCCCACGCCTAACCCCCAAAATTTCCTCCCCCTCACCCACAACCCTCCAAAATATTTTTTTTAATCAACAAGTACTGTACTTCATCAAACCGTTTATTAGAATATCGTTCATCTCATTGAGATTTCCATTTTTGAAATCTCCCGTTTGTGCATTTGTCTTGTATCTGTCTATTATTGACGGTGAGAACATCAAGTTCAAAATTATTCCCAAATCCTTGTATTTTTATAAAGTTGTTCATGACTGTTTGAACAACTCCTGACTGGGTGGTTGTTCTTCGTGATTTGTGTTCCTTTCAATCATCCTCTTGATTTCAGCGAGTCCAGCAGAAGAGAGCATAGAAAAGCAAGAAAAGTGTCTCGAAGCCTCCGTTTTCAGGCAACTCGTCCTCCGTAGCTTTAATGTGAAGATTAAGGAGACCCCATTTTACTTTGGAACGATCATTTCTGCCTCGCATGACCTGCTCTCCCCCACCATCTCTTGTTTTCCAGCCATCTTGGGCCACAGGCATTTTGACGTGATTAATAATGCACGAAAACTGCACTTTATTCGAACAAAGTGGGACAGTACTCCTTTTTTATGTTCAAAATCAAGGCTGATGGAAGAGTGATAAGACTGACGGTAAAATGGCAATGTACTGACTTTGGAGCCACAGTTGGGCAGAGACAGAGACAGAGACACCAGCAAGTAAGAGGATTGGGATAGGTTTGATTAATGGGGGTAGAAAAGGGATTGCGGGTATGAATTGGGGATAACGTGGAGATGCACCACTTGCATCCAATGGATGGACAGATGAAGCCCTAGAGGAAGGTGTGGGATTGAACCATCTCTGGAGGCAGTTCCACATAGAATGACCTGGAAACTCATCCATCCATCCATCCATTGTGACCATACTCTGTGCAGAGCATTGGTGCTGCCTCAGCAGTCTTCTTGGCTATTGGGCACAATCCTGGACGGGTCGCCACTCCGACATAGCATACCAGCATGCTGGCACTCGTTTTGCCGACCTTGGAAGGATGACAGGTAGAGTTAACCCCACCTGGTATTAATTCAACAGACGAGTGGGATTTGAACTCAGGATTCTAGGATCCCAAGCCCTCCACTCTAACCATTAAGCCAACACCAGGCATGAAACTAATCGGTTACTCTCTTTGTCATTCAACAATCATTTTCTTATCCTGTACATAAAAGTAGCTGTAGCTGCTCAAACAATTCTGCAATTATGTTTATGAATACATCTTGTAGTTTTATCACCTTGGGGTCCAACAGAATGACACCAATATATATCAGACACTCCTCCTGGACTGACCTTCACACTGTCTAGTCTCAGTTTGATCTCTGACCTATCTATAAACTGTCACCCTGAAGTGTCATAATCAGGGCATTGCATCACAAAATGTCCCATCCATCGGATGTGCGTTAAGCCGGGTGTCCCTTGTGCTCGCATTATCCGGTGGACGTTAAGCATCCCACGGTTTGTTTTGCTCAGTTGGCCTCTGTGTGCCGGTACCCCGGTCAAGTTCCAAATTCCTGCCCTATTACACAGGGCAAGTGCATCAGCAGCACAGCCTCATCTCGGTAATGATGCAACGAGCAGGCCGTATTTGTTGTTGAATCCTGATCGACTTTACATTCACAAACACCAACTTTGCAAATATGGTGAAAGCATTTTTTTTTGTGAAAACAATTTTATGCAAAAAAACCAAATGCTGCTTGAAAAAGTTTGAATGGAATTGTTTGCGTATTGAGGTTAACATTGATCTACGGATTGTGTCTTCCACACGTTGAGGTCCATTTGCAAGATCTTCTTCCATTCTTCGTGTTACATTGGTTTATGATTGTGTCGTTGGCATGTTGGTGATCCTTCTGTTCGTGACAGAGTCAATATTTTGGTGTTTTTTTGGCCCTTCCAGCTTGGAGAAATATGTCCAGGCCAAGGAGGAAATGGAGAGAGATCTTTATGGCAAGTTTCTTATGCTTCTTAATGAAAAGAAGAAGAAGATCCAGGCACTAAGTGAGAGCCTGCAGAAAGTTGAGGCAGAGAGGTCAGTTCGTGTCATACGGTCATTTATTTTAAATATATGACATGGATTGATATGTTCTTTTTATTTTTCCAAACCCAATACCTGTTTTTAACTGAACACCTTTCTTACTTTAGGACGGACCTCAGTGATGCAGCAAGTGCAGGAGAAGAGGACGGTGAAAGGCAAGAGTATGAAGAAAGTACTGAGGAGGATACGCCACCTCAGACTCCACTTGATCCTCCTTCATGTCCTAATCCTCCTCTAGAACCAGGTGAGGTGGTGGTCAGATTATTTTAGATAATCACCTAAAATGGGCAGCTCGTTTTGTTGTTTTATCACCGCCACAAATTCTTCATTTTTTGTTTCATACATCCACAAAGTCTAATCTAAATGAAGACTGTCATCGTGGTATACAGTGTATAAATGTCAGAACACAGACGGGAGTTTGAACTGATTGTTACATTTACAATTATAATTACCTGAATGATCCTCTGGAATTTATATTTTGAATTACAAGATCTATAGGCTCATAGCAGAGTGGGATAACGGGGTCAAAAAGCAACATGGTGATGGTGAGGCCATGAGGCAACAGTTGTACACAGTAAACAAGGGAAGGAATGAACAGAAAAAGAGAGATGGAGTGGGAGAGGAGAGAAGTGGAGATGAAGTGGGAGAGGAGAGAAGTGGAGATTGAGTGGGAGAGGAGAGAAGTGGGAGAGGAGAGAAGTGCCTAACAGAAACTTTCCTCTCCCATGACGTGTCTGACTCCCAAGTATCTCTCCCCGGTTACTCCCTTCCTCCGTTTGACAGACCTGAGCCTCGTCCTGGTGGAGGTGTTGCTCTCTTCATCAAAGACTCTATTCCTCACTCTCCTTGCACTGCTCTCACTCCCCACACCCCCAGGAATACCTCTGGCTACGGCTTCCCCTCCACTCCCACCTCATGTTTATATGTGTACTGTACCGTCCACCGAACAGTGATGACTCCATCTACACCTCACTATCCGAAAACATGGACCATCTTCTATCTTCTCATCCAAACTCTCTCTTCCTCTTATGTGGTGACTTCAATTGTCATCACGCCAGTTGGCTAGGTGTGGGTACCTCTCTCACCTGTCATGGTACCTCAGCAAAAGCTTTCTGTGACTCATTGGGACTGACTCAATCGGTCAATTTCCCGACCCGGATCTCAACCAATGGTACTCCATCTCTTCTAGATCTGATTTTGACAAATTTCCCTGACAATATCTGCTGCTCTTCCTCCGCTCCAATCGGTTCTTCTGACCACGTCCTTGTCAAAGTGGACATCTCTCTGGCTGTTATCAGAGAACCACCTCACCGCCGTCGAGTCTGGCATTTCACGCAAGCCGACTGGCAGGGTCTCCAAGCACTATCAAACTTACAGACTGGTCTCCTATCACTACTTTCTCAAACATCAACTCATCCTGGGAATTCTTTCAAAGAAACTTGCTCTACCTCATGCACAGATTTATCCCCTCTCGTCTTCAGTTGTCCTACCCTTCCTCCCGCCCTTGGTTTACTGAGCTTGTGGCGAGGCAGTTCTCCTGAAACAACTTGCCTTTGCCTCATGGAAAGCAAACCCAACTGTGGGCAATCTCAGTTCCTTCCACAAAGCTCGGAACAAGTGTGTATCTACCCTCAGGAGAGCCAGAAAACAACATCTTTCTCATCTCAAGTCTGAACTCTCAAACCTCTCTCCCTCCTCAAAATCCTGGTGGCATTTAATCAATCTGTTTCTGGTGTATGTTCCCCCTCCATCCCCTCCCTTACCTCAAATGGCTGCACTGCTGATACCGCACGTGATAAAGCTGAATGTCTAAACTCGGTGTTTGCAGCTAAATCTTGTGTCCTAAACCCATCACTTTCTCAACCCACCTTACCCAGTCGCACCCAACTGTCCCTGGACTCTGTGTCCTTTTCTTCTAACAAGGTGGAGAGCTTGCTTTCAAACCTCGACTCAGATTCTGCAACCGGTCCAGACGGCATCAGCCCACGTGTCCTCAAAGCCTGCTCTTCTGCCCTTGCTCACCCTCTCTCTGTTCTATTCACCCTCTCATTTGCTCAAGGTCATCTGCCATCTGCTTGGAAATCTGCTAACATCACTGCCCTGCATAAAAAAGGTGCAAAAACAGATCCCTGTAACTACAGACCAATCAGCCTTCTCCCAATCATCAGCAAGGTTATGGAATCCATCATCGCTTCAGACATGAAATCCTTCCTCTTCTCCAATGGCTTGATTTCCGATCATCAATTTGGTTTCAGACCAGGTCACTCTACCCTGGATATGCTGCTTCTGCTCTCCCATCAATGGATGGAGGTCCTCAATGCCAGACAGGAAATCCGAGCCGTATCCCTGGACATATCACGTGCTTTTGACACAGTCTGGCACCCTGCACTACTCACCAAACTCTCTTCCCATGGTATCCAAGGCCATCTCCACTCATGGCTCGCAGACTTCCTCTCCTGTCGCAGTCAACGTGTGGCCCTAAATGGAGTTCTTTCATCCCCTCTTCCTGTGCAGGCTGGAGTTCCTCAAGGTAGCGTTCTGGGCCCTGTTCTTTTTCTGGTTTTCATCAATGATCTCTCCGACTCTCTGGAAAATCCTCTATATCTCTGCCGATGACTCCACCCTCTGCCGTACCATCTGTCATCCCTCAGACCGGCAAGCAGCAGCTTCTTCGCTCACTGCAGATCTGGATAAAATCACAAACGGTCCAACACATGGAACATGTCTTTCAATCCAGACAAATCTCACACTCTCACTATGTCTCTTCGAAAGGACGTTTAGAAAACCCCCCCATCACTTTCTCAACAATCCTCTGGAAGAAGTCTTTTCTTTCAAGCTTCTGGGTCTCACTATCTGCCATGACTTTCCTGGGAAAGTCACATTTCCAACCTCGCCTCAAAAGCCAGTCGCCGACTGGGAATCCTCCGTCGTGCAAAGTCCTTCCTCGGCCCTCTTGAGCTCCTGACCACTTACAAAGCTTTTGTCCGTAGCCTGATGGAGTACTGCTCTCCCCTCTGGGCTGGTGCTCCTGCCTCCCACCTTTCTCGCTTCACGCTGTCGAAACCAGGGCATTTAGGATCATCGGCATCTCCCGCAATGAAGCCGAGTCTTCGGGCCTCTCACTCAATCACCGCAGGTTGGTCGGTGGTCTTTCTGTCTTCTACCGTCTCCTCTCCAGCCTTGCCCCCCTACTCTCTCTGCCATTTGTCCCCACCACATTTGCACAGGGCGCTCAAGGTCCGCCAACAACCCCCTTCTGGTAAAACTACCAAAATCACGAAAACACTGCTCACCTTCACTCCTTCATTCCTCTTTTTTCCCGCCTTTGGAATAAACTCCCTCACTCTATTCTTTCCCATTCTTCCCTCCAGGCTTTCAAAACAGCTGTTCACCACACCTCTTATCATCCCCATCCAAATCCTCGATCTTTTCTACCCCCGATAATCCACCCAAGCCCACTTCCTTCAATTCCCCTGCTTTCCTTCCTGAAAGTCCCTGTAATGTCCATCTTCTCTTCCCCATGTTCCCCGTCCCATCCCCATCCCTCTCCCTTCCACAGATCACCTAATGTGTCTGTTCCCCACTGTTTTGTCCCTCCACTCCCGCCCCTCTTGTCTCATGCCCCTTGCTGTGCGTTGTGTGTTAGCTCTCATACGAGCCTCGACATGGTATACAAAAAAAAAAAAAAAAGTGGAGATGAAGTAGAGAGAGGAGAGGGAGGAGAGAGATGGACATGGAGATGGAGTGGAGAGGAGAGAGAGGAGTGAAGATGGAGTGGGAGAGGAGAGGAGAGAAGTTGAGACGAAGAGGGAGAGGAGAGGAGAGGAGAGGAGTGGAGTAGGAGAGGAGAGGAGAGAAGTGGAGATGGACATGGAGATGGAGTGGAGAGAGGAGGAGTGAAGATGGAGTGGGAGAGGAGAGGAGAGAAGTTGAGATGAAGTGGAGAGGAGAGGAGAGGAAATGGAGTGGGAGAGGAGAGGAAGTGAAGAGGAAATGGAGTGGGAGAGGAGAGGAAATGGAGTGCGAGAGGAGAGGAAGGAGTGGGAGGGGAGAGGAGATGAGAGGAAATGGAATGGGAGGGAGAGGAGAGGAGAGGAGAGGAAATGGAGTGGGAGTTGAGAGAAATGGATGGAGGGAGAGAGGGAGGGGAAATGGAGTGGGAGGGGAGAGGATAGGAGAGGAAATGGAGTGGAGAGGAAGGAGAGGAAATGGAGTGCGAGAGGAGAGGAAATGGAGTGGGAGGGGAGAGAGGAGAGGAAATGGAGCGGGAGGGAGAGAAAGAGGAAATGGAGTGGGAGGGGAGAGGAGAGGAAGAGGAAAATGGAGTGGGAGAGGAGAGGAGAGGAAATGGAGTGGGAGAGGAGAGGAGAGGAAATGGAGTGGGAGAGGAGAGAATGGGAGATGGAGTGGAGAGGAGAGGAGAGAAAATGGAGTGCGAGAGGAGAGGAAATGGGTGGGAGGGGAGGAGGAGAGGAAATGGAGCGGGAGGGGAGAGAAGAGGAAATGGAGTGAGGGGGGAGGAGAGGAGAGGAAAATGGAGTGGGAGAGGAGAGGAGAGGAAATGGAGTGGGGAGAGGAGGGAAGGGAATGGAGTGGGAGGGGAGAGGAGAGGAAATGGAGTGGGAGGGAGAGGAGAGGAAATGGAGTGGGAGAGGAGACGAGAGGAAATGGAGTGGGAGAGAGAGGAAATGGAGTGGGAGAGGAGAGGAGAGGAAATGGAGTGGGAGAGCAGAGCAGAGGAGAGGAGAGAAGTGGAGATGGAGTGGGAGAGGAGAAGAAGTGCAGATGGAGTGGGAGAGGAGAGGAGAGGAGAGAAGTGGAGATGGAGTGGGAGGGAGAGGAGAGGAGAGAAGTGCAATGGAGATGGAGTGGGAGAGGAGAGGGGAGAAGTGGAGATGGAGTGAGAGGAGAGGAAATGGAGTCGGAGAGGAGAGGTGGGAGAGGAGAAAGAGGTGCCACCATGACTCGGAAGAAGGAGACTGGTTGGAGAGATTAGCCTTGAGATGAGCAAGATGGTTTTCTTTCCATCTTTCCTCAGGTTGGATACACTTTTTGACTTCGAGTGACCTAAAGTCAGTTTAGCATGTTGAGAAAGCATGGTCCTTGACCGTAACCTCCTCCCTTCAGGATTAGTTGTATCAGGCCCAAGAGAGGATGTATAGGAAAGCCGCAGACTCGAGGGACTAATTGGTGCATTTTTCTTCCGACCAGTCCTTGAGTTTAATGGTGACGTTAATCATATATAGATGTCATCTGGGATTCATTTCATGTGATGATCGTTCATTTGTGTGAATACAATTATATTGAAATACAATACTTGTTGAAAAACATTAACCAGGAACATCATATTTTAAGAAAATATATCTTGTGAACGCTTTGACCTTGAGCAGGTCAAATTATTTTTATTATTAATATTATTATTATATTTATTATTATTTAATACAATAGCTATTGTTAATGACATTAATTGTGGATTTACACTTTCTCAATAATTCCAGGGTGTGCCCTGCATTTTGTTTTCACGGAAACATTTGGCATACGAAGGTCCATTGGAAAAGTTGAATATATGAGTTATTTAATTGATTATAACTCATAATCAAAAAAGTCAATAATTTTCACTGTGACAGGCAGTCCGTGTATTGTACCTGTTCGCTTTGCTCGTACCCTGCCGTATTTATCGGGACTGTTGTGTTTTGAAATGTGACCGAGAGCCAGCCGGACAGGACGAAGATGCCGTTTATCATTTTATCAACTTAACGCACAAAAGTCAACACAGAGTGCGCCGTCCCTCTGATCCGTCTGCTGGATGTCACTGATCCCACGGTGTCTTTCATGAAGAGTAGGTGAGTGATCGCCAGCACTTTCGACAAATTACAAGTGCCTGCTCCCCAACCATCTTTGGTCGAGCGTCGGACCTGGCCAGTCGGGTCGTGAATGACTAGTGGCAAAACCTTTCTCCGGTCGTCCCGGCAATAAGGTGGGAATAATTTGGGCCGTTAAAAAGGAGTCGTCAAGACAGATTGTTTTTGGTTCGGAAAGTTTATTTTTTGTGATTCCCAAACTATCTGCAGCAGATGTGAGCGTTGCCGAGTACATATGGTTGACATGGAATCGAGTTTTGTATATGTTAGGGCACATTACGGGGAAATGGATACCTCACGGGCCTGTGCTATCATGACTAATACCGTTAATGCGTTTTTATCTTCTTGCCAGCCTGCAGATTTTCATTACATTTTCACTCAATAACTCAACGAGAAGGTCCATTTGATGACACGTCACACGTGAGACGATACGGATACTCTGTGTCCCCTTGCAGCGCAATTTCAACCGGGTTAATCTGGCACTCCAACGAGAGGAGACGCTATACACGAACCTAGCAGGAAGCATCTGGCTGGGAACACACTGGTGAAGACCCTTAATGAATGCCCCAAGTTTGGCCGGGAAGGTTTAGCTCCTTCCCTTTAATAAAATGAAGAACAACAAGAGATCAACTAGCAGCATCAGAAGAAACATTTTGCAAAACATTTACATTTTTGTTCCTTATTTGTTCAAAAATAAGTTTTTTTAAATTTATTGTTTGTTCTTTTGTTTGTTAGATTGTGCTTCATCTCTCTTTCTGTTCTCTCTCTCTCCCCCCCTCTCTCGTGCATGCTTAATGAGAGCCATGGCTGAGCTTGCTGTTGCTTCAAGCTGATCTTTATCCCTCATAATAATGTGGCCTCTCTGTGGGTGTGCTCTGTTTCACTGTTGTGACCCAGGAATGTGGAATTTGAACACGTTAACAATGCACAATGATATACTACTTTTAAAAAGTGTATATTATTACCTCCGCCACTGAAGGTGAAGGAGGTTATTTTTTCACCCCTTTCTGTCTGTTTGTTTGTCTGTGTGCAGGATATCTCAAAAAGTTGTGGACGGATCCGGATTAAATTTTGTGGACACGTTGGGTGTGTGACATGAAAGAAATTATTCAATTTTGATGAAGATCCGAATCTGGATCTGATAATTTTTTTCAATGATTCTTCATCATTGAGGATAGTGCTAAACCGATATATAGCACGACATCTCAAGAAGTTGCGGACGGGTTCGGATGAAACTTGTTGGGCAGGTTGGGTGTGTGGCAAGCACGAATTCATTCGATTTTGGTGAAGATCCGAATCCAGATCTGGAAACAGGATTTATTTAATTGTTAAAGTGATTCTTCACCATTGAGAGATGGGGCCAAAAATATATAGTACAGTACATACATATATATATATATATATAGTCGCATGATATTTCAAAAATGTAATGGGCCTGATATGTTCTCGTGGATCAGGCATTGCGTGGCGGAGGTATGCACTCTACCGAGTGCCCTTCTAGTCTCGTCTTGTGTTGTGTTGTGCACCATGTTCTGTGTTGTGTCGGTCCGGCTTAAGCATTTCCTTGTCTCGAGTTTACAATCCTGGACAGGTTGCCACTCTGACCCAGATACTCGGCTAACGGTTCAGGAACATGAAATTTGTTCAGGGTGCGCTGATCACTCGCGTACTCTTCGGGAAGGATGCGGTGGGATCATTTAATGTCTACCAACTAATGCCAGCAGACGAGACACCCAGCTTAATGCTCACCGATGCCTCACCCTGCCTGCAAAACACCAGGATGACAGTTTATAGCTGGATCAGGATTCAAACCCAGGTTCGACGGCTCGGATGAGCGTGCGTACCTGTCGAGTTTAGGCTATCCTAACGCATATTTTGGATTATTTAATGTCTTCAAGCGAGCACTAGTTGTGGGGTCAGCAAGCCTAACACCCCCTCAACCGTCTCCCCCAACACTAAGGAAATCCTCCCCCTAACATGCAATGCTGTGTCTGCAGAGCACAAAGAAAACACAGTTTGCCATCGAATCCTATTCTTCCGGTAGTAAAAGCTAGACCAGATCATTTAGGTGCGTGCACTCCACCGAGCACTCTTGCCCAATCCCTCTTTGATCGACGATGAAGGAGCAATTCCGAAATATCAACACCTCGTTGTCGTATTAAGTGACGTTTCCATATTGTCACGTCCCATCTTCTCTTTGCGTTTGCTCTCAGAGCTGGTAAAACGTTTGTTAAATGATGAACACGTTGCTAAAGAAGTAATTTTGCGTCGACGTTATTCACAGTGAGTGAGTGCTTCCTCAAACATGTAGTTCTTTAATTGAGTTGCTGCTCGTCAATGATCCATCACACCCACCCATGATACCTTGTGTGTCTTGTCTAAACAAGCAAGAAAAAGTCTTGTTGAACACATTGTTGGACCGATACACTTGCAGTGTTCGATAATTCTGAACAATCCATTCCAACATTCACTGCAATAATGATGTGCTTGGTTTTGACACGCCAAGACGGGTTCTTTGTAGAGCAACAGAAACAACATATGGCGTTTCTGGCTCATTGTGGTGAGTCGTGAAGTCATCTCAGACATACAAGGTGAAGGTTTGTGAGGAAATGTCTAATCGGTGACACACAGCATGTTGGAAAACAGTTGTTTAGCTAAGGGCTATATGGAAGCCCAGCTGTGGACAAAGTGACGTTATCATAGCCACCACGCCTAGCTTGCACAAACACCATGGGGATAAGGGAGTCCTCCTTGGAAGTGAGCATTCTTTAATAAGTTTCCCAGCAGCACGGAGTGCCAGACCCCAGTACCAGTTTGGGTGGAAACGGTTCCTGTATCGTTGAGCGCACACTTTGGGATGGTTGTTAAGGAGGAATGAGTGTGGTTGAGGAGAGAGTTAGTGGGGGATGAAGGTGGAGGTGTTCAAGAACCTATATGGGAGAGGGCAGCAGGGGTTCCAGGACGAATGTGAGTGAAGGAGGCTGATGTCTTTCAGGACCGACCTGGGGAATATTGCCCTTAGGGGAGGGTAGCTAGTATGTTCAAAGACATAATAGGGAAGAGAGAGCTCATGGGGGAAGGGAGGCTGAGGTGTTCACAGACCTCCATGGGGAAGAGGTTGTTTCTTTGCAATACTCTTTCGAAGGCATTTTTATGCTTCCTTCTGGCAGCATTGTGGTCACCTGCAGTGGGATGTCTAAAGAATTAGAAAGCAGGTACAGTATTTGTAATTTTGCTGAAGTACTGACACGCAATGATCTCCTCTTTTTGTTAGAAACTGTGGGGGTCTTTCAGATATACAAGTGATTTCTAGCAGATGGGACAGTTGGCTTTACAATCTGCCTGAAGAGCAAAATGATGCAATGGCCTGCCTGCGAAGCATCAAGATTGCCTTTTTTTTTTGTTTTTTTTTGTTGCAGTGATCTCATAGTGGAGCTTGCATGGAATCTCACAAGTGTATCGCTTTTACATGTATTGCAAAGAGGTTGGTAGACGGTGGTGAATGCATATTGTTTGTGGGATTTCGAACCTGGCCTCTCACAGCATGACGAGTCGTCGGTTTGGATATTGACACGAAACCCTCCAACCATTTCTGCCTCTGCCACAATGGTGTTTGGAATGGAGCTGAGAACAGACGAATCAGTAGTGAAGGTGCCACCCTTGAGCTACTCACCATGCCACTTGAGAGTGTATTTGAATATGTTTGTGATTATTATTGGTCGACATGCTGACGTGCGGGGTGCGGGTGTGGTTACTGTAACCGCGTCGTGTTTGCAGATGTTTTGTTGTGCAATTCGATGCAATGCACAGTCAAAGCCGAACAATGTTATTGTCTGTGCATTCGTGACATATTGCACAAGTACATAGGAATGCCTCCTTGGAAAGCTTAGGCCCCCTTCACTCTCACTT
>CM068963.1:115072951-115084065 GCA_035128595.1 Eptatretus atami
CCCAACCCCAGCATGTACCAATAACTTATGGATTTGGGAAATTATCTCTTTGGCTCACTTTGCTGGAGGCACATAATATACAGCGTATCGGACATTTAACATCAGCTATATCTTCTTGGGCATGGCCATGTTTACTAACGCACATTCTCATCGGGCCTAATGATTTGGACAGCCTTCCATAGAGCACATCGTTACTCCAACCCCGACGTATCGAACCTCAACCTCAAGTAGTTTGATGAATTCTACTTTGTTTCACGGCGTTTTGAATACACCGCACGCATTTCTTTCCTGTTGACTTCCCAACGAATTGATTTTGACCTTGTGAAGCTTTTTCTGTCGGAGGAATCGGTGACCGCCCGCTACCTCCTCTCGATCGCCATTGCTTTGAGTGACGCCGAGGAATGGGAGTGGAGCAAGCAAGGTGTGGGCGGATGGTTGTGCTTCGGAAACAGCATTGTGAAGTGAAGTGAGGTCTTCTAAACGCTTTTGCTTCCACAAACAGTGATTCAGAGATGAGTGAAACCATGATGGGTGACGGTCATTAGCCTATCCCTCCCGCCCCGATGCAGCAGGAGATGGGGTTTTGTAATTGCTTAAGTGTGTCTGTCTGTCCGTGTCCGTCTGTCCAGGCCATAACTTTTTTCTTTTTTTTTACCATTTGACCTTTTGTCATCAAATCTTGAACAAACCTTTATTTTTGAGAATATGGAGAACACAAATTCATAAAATGTACAATTTTTTATATTGTCGTCAACTTTAGTTTATAAAGCAGATGCGGACGGGCTTTGCATTTTGAGATGTTTTTCTCGTTCATTTTATAACGATGTACTCAAGATCTTGTTTTCCTTTTCTGAATACTCCACCACAATGTAAACTTTCTCTCCTCCTCCGGGTTTTACACGTTTACAGATCGAGACTTTCGTGGTACCACCTCGTATGTAAGCAAGTGTAAAGTTTGCGAAACGAAAGCATTATTTTCTTCTTCCATTCACATTGATTTGATTCCAGCGAGAGATTGTGGGATTGCGAGTGATTGTACCCACATGTGAATCCCTTGGATCCAGTCCTGAGGCCCTCTGCGATCGCTCCGGGGCTGGCATGATGTTTTACTTGGTTGTAATGCCAAACCGTGACTTCAGATCACTCGCTTGCTCTTGTTTCATTCAACTTGCACAGCTTTCATTGAAGATGCATAATTACTTTTAAATACAATAATTTTGTAAACTGTCAGGATAATGCTCCTGTTCTCACTTCGCAATGTTCCAGGATTGCTGTCAACCTTACCAGGATGCCTACCAGGTCGTTTGGTCACGTCCCGGAGAGCAAAGGGTCGATGAGGAAGCTCATGTTGCTGTAGCACAATTGTTTGTTTTTTTGTTACATCCTCGTTTTTTACGATAAATTTGGGTGGTTTTAATTTAATTTTTCTTTTTCACCATGCATGTCCAATCTGTGTTGAACAATTTTGTTTTATAATCGTGACAAATCTTCTACCTTCTCACGGTTATTCGATCCGGCGAAGCGCTACATCCGCACCCTCCGTCATGCTGGGAAAGGCCATCGAGAAAATACGAGCAGAAGTCCTTCGTTTGACAATTTGATTGCCCCGTGATGTTTTGCATTTAAATGCAATCAGATTCCCCCTCTGGCCTGGCACGTTAACTTTCCGTTCTGTTTATTACCACGTCGATGGTTTTCTGATGTTGAGATTCTCCTTTTTCACCACCCTCGTGGAGTTTTTTTGTTGCTCGCTGTATTTTATACGAGCAAATACCGCCCGTCTTTTGCTGACGGGGAGGGGAGGGGGGGGGGAGAGACTCAGACACAGAAAAAATATAATGTTATGTTGTGCTTCATGACCACACAAAAACACACACACGGATATGTGTATACAACACACACACACACACACACACACACACACACACACACACACACACACACACTGGCATTTATTATTATAGATTCTAGGAATGTCATTTGGGTCATAATCATGGAAAGCCCTTTTTTCCATAAGTTTTTATGATTGCTCTTCCCATGAATCCATGTTCTCCTTGTAATTTGTTGCATTCAAGGTTACTGCAATTTCCAGCTTTGGATGTTTGACAAATGTCAAAGTCGAAATGCTTTGGGTAGATGAATAATGGTATTGTTCCGTGTTTGGCCATGCTGTAAGGGCAAGGACGATGCACCTAAAACACCACTTGTGCAACCTTTTTGGCACCGCATGCTCCTCCAAGAAGGATCTTTTTCAAGAGAGACCGATTCAACGGATGCGCCACCATCCCTTGTTCAAACACCACGGCGCCTTTTGATGTCGTTTTATGTTTAATCAGGCATGGTTTTTCTTTCAATCGTATCTCGTTCTGAGCTTTCTGTCTTCCGCCATTCATCCGTCTGTTTTTTTTCATCTTGTTTGCCAAATCGTACCTTTAGAAGACCCCACCTGAAGACTGGCACGTTTGGCGTGGCCAGGTTTATTGCAACCTCCTTGGCTCTAGGTGTGTTCTGGCGAGCGATCTCGTGATTGTTGGCCCACCAGCCTCGTGTTTTGCCAGGTATTACCAAAAATATCCCCTTGTGGAAACAAGTCATCGTCCATGTGTTCGGCTGTTGTTTTCGGCTCTTTTTGTCTGCATTTCAGTATGATTTCTGGAACAAAGCGCCGTCAAAATGATAAACGATTCTATTGTTAAAATCGGGTTTATGTTAGAATCTCATGGGTGAAGTTTCCTCAATTGTTCAGCATCTTATTCCATCTGTGAATCTTTTTATTTTATTTTATGTAATATATATATATTGAACCCACAATGATGCCCCGGTAAGGAGGCAGGATGCATAAATGTGCATTTATAGGCTGACGTCCCTATTCCACGTTCTAACTTTCCATTAGCGAATCTCTTTATGGGGGCGAGTTTGTGTAGATACCTCGTTCTTTAGCTCAACTCGCCATCATGTGTGCCTTCAATGCATCACGCTCGGTTTGACTTGAGAAATCGTACCATTTCATTAATTAATACATTAAATTCAACAACAACGTGCAATTAAAGTTTTCGCTGAATATACGAGGGTCGTTCAAAGTTGAGATGGATTTACTCATTCGAGGGAATAAGAAATGAAGGGAAGTCGATGAATCTTTGACACCCGTTTCCCAAAGTATTCCCTTCATACATGTACGTACACACCTCTCACTTCTCTGTGAGCACCTTGATGCAATTTGCATGGAAGCCTTCGGGGCGGCTATGCTGTTATTTTAGGATGCATTTTCATCATTGGTAAAGCTAAAGTCACCCAGATATTGCTTGGGTGATGCAAAGAAATGAAAGTCACAAGTTGCCAAGTTTGGACTGTATGGAGGAAGATTTAGAGGTTGTCGACCCATCGCCACTCGAGTTTTAGTGATCGCATTTGCAGTGCGAGGGTGAACGTTCTCGTGTAGTAAAGTCGCACCATGACATAGCACATCTTGTGTAACTTTCTCGCAGGTTGCAGCTTTTCCTCTTCTCCTTTCACTTTATTTCCCTGTTTGTTCATTTTGTCCTGAAGTTGTCTTGCTGCCCTCCTGTCAGTTCATACAATGTCATCTTGCTCTTCCATGAGTCTCCATCCTGTAGAGAGAAAACAAAAGTTGTTGTATTCCTGCACATTGATGTTTTCTTCTATACTGAAGAAATTTCACATTAATTAAACCGATAAGGTCCCAAAATGATTGCCATGAGCTTGCTGGCTGATGGCTGGACGTTGGAATTTTATTTTTATTTTTTATTTTTGGTGGTGGGAACAAAGAATTCCTCCATTCTATGCTGGCTCGCTTTGAATCTGGTGTGAAATGATGGACCGAGGTCTCGTTACACGTCAAAATCTTCTTTAAGAACCCTCCCTCTGGTAGCGTTTACAAGAGTGATATTGGTTTTTCAAGTCGGAATGAATTATTGTTTGCATACTTCCAACATTGATGTCCAATTAATTTTACAATCCCATTTATAGCAACCCAGCGATTCTCCAACATTAACTGTTGAGCACATTAAATGTTTACTTATATATATTTTTACATGTGAGAATGCTCAAGATCATCATTTTGACCATTTTTGAACTTTGATCACCAGATCACAAGCAATTCATGGCAATTTTGAGCCCTTTGCATCATTTAAACACAACTTTGTGAAACAGACTCATTGCCATATTCTGCAGACTGTCTCCCATGAATTTTGGCGTTGCTGATGTTGTGACTGTCGGCTGCCATGTGCACAGCACATGTGACTGTCTGCTGCCATTTTCATTTTACTCAGATTGTTTAGACCATTGTTGAGGTGAGTTGCTGTATATTTGCTCAGGATATACATTCGATACTTCTATACTGTGTATATAATATGGCAATACAGTCTGTCTGTCTCCCACCCTGAAATATGGAAAAAGCTCCTCAGAGAGAAAAATTATTCAATAGAAGTTGCTTCAAATTAATCTAAACCTACAGGAAAATTACCAAAAAAAATTTTCATTTGGACAAAAATTTTAACCTGGACGGTGTACAAGTCCAACCGCTGCTTCAATCACTCCCAAATTTTTAGATCCTCGTGGAGGATCTCTAAGTCTTACTCACGTTGTTGTTCTTCTGCTTCTTCTTGTGGACTTTTTTGTTTCACAGCCTACAGTTTTCATCGAAACTTCCTGAAACTTGGCATATATATGTAAAAATACCCTGCGCAGAACAGTAACCATCTCCGATTTTGAAAATTCCTCCTAGAAAAAAAGTCATGACGTCAAAATATCTCCGCTAATGGAAATCGCCTAAAAAATTATCTCCGAAACTAGGCAAGCTTTTTGAATTTTGTTTACGGGAATCAAGCCGGGCATTAGCACAGATAATTTATCGCAAACCTGATACATGACAATGACGTCATATTCGTTTTTATGACGTCATCATTAAGAGGACGAGGATCTTCGCTCATTTGAGCTTGTTTGTTAAATATGTCGCGATGTCTTTGCTGTTAAGAAATATGATTTGTAATTTGACACTGCTCGATACATCTATCTATATAATAATACGCTGGTTCATCCATCTGTTGGTGTGTAACATTTCTTCCACCTATTACACATCATTCGGCCGACATGTTGGTCTTATGCGAAGCCAAAGATTTATTTGAAGCGGTCATATTTACATCTGCCATGCCCTCCCTACAAGTTTTCCCTTCAGTGTAAAATGACCAATGGGACTGTTAAAATGATCATCAAATTTTGAAAGGTTGGAGCTCATTGGCATCACGGGCCTTTGTAATGGAGGAGGCGTTATGCTCCAGGCCTCTCCAAGTACAATTGGTATCTATCCGAGCTACATAACCACGATGTATTATGTATGCACATAGTCAGTGAACATGCTTTTGCTTCAAACGCAGGTTATTTTATATATTTTTTTGGAGTGATAGAGGTAGCTGGCTGCTTCTGACAATTTTCCCCTTTAAAAACTCAACCAGGTATCATGCCAGAAAACCCATGTCATTAATGATTATGAGGGTCTTTGTCTGAATAATTCGGGGAATCTCGTGGCACTGTGCAAAAAAACCTCAATCCTTATTTACTCAAGACGCTGAGGCAGGCACCACCGTGTGTCGGTGGAACATGTGAGAGAGTTCGATGGAACAACGTGGTGTTACTCCTTCACACCCTCCACCCAAATGGCGGTTCGAGCCCGATCGATCACCACACTGGACACGGGGTGCTATCCATGTGGACACTAATCGTCCTGGATTAAGCTGTTTGCATAGTTGCCAGCATTGAGAGAAGAAAATGCGGTAAGATGGAAAGGACACGTTAATATTTTAACAGCGCATTAAATGCGCGTTTCCAAATCGCACTGTTCATCTTTGAAGAGTGTCTAAAATTCACGTTTCCCAATCGGCCCATTACCGGATTCTGTTGCAGGTTGGATTTTTTGCAGTCATTGCGATCATTGTTATTTTTGGGAGTGATTGAGGCAGCGGTCTGTTGCCTATGCACCGCACAAATAAAGGAATGCGTCAGAAGAATGTGTTGCTTGCTTGGAACAAGATCGCCCGAAGGGAGGGTACTCTCCTAATAAGTAGTAATTACCCCAAAATTCAGCAAAGAATGATTATTACCCTCGCCAAAGGAGAGGCCATCGCATTTGGTTGCATTTGTCAATTTATTACTTGCAGAATTGAAGATTTTTGAAGTATATTGGTCGGTCGATTTCGTTTGTCTGTCTGTCTGTCTGTCTGTCTGTCTGTCTATCACCTACAGGTCACAATTTTAATCCGATTTTCATGAAACTTCACCACATGGTAGAGTTTGTCATTAGGAAGAAGCCTATTGTTTTTGAGGTCAAAAGGTCAACATAGGCCAAAGGTCAACAACTGAGGTGAGATTTCTAAAATCCTCAATTTTCATCTGATTGACTTGAAATTTGAAGAGGATTTCTATTTCAGGTCACTGAATTAAACCAACTAATTATTTTTGAGGTCAACGTAGACCTAAAGGTCAACAACTAAGGTGGTATTTCTAAAATCCTCAATTTTCATCCCATTGACTTGAAATTTGAAGAGGATTTTCATATCAGGTGACTGAATTCAACCACCAATTATTTTTGAGGTCAACGTAGACCTAAAGGTCAACAACTAAGGTGGTATTTGTAAAATCCTCAATTTTCGTCCCATTGACTTGAAATTTGAAGAGGATTTTCATATCAGGTGACTGAATTCAACCACCAATTATTTTTGAGGTCAACATACCGAATTCTAAAATTGTCAATTTTCATCTGATTGACTTGAAATTTTGAAGAGGAGTTGCTATTTGGTCATTGAATTCAGCCACCAATTATTTTTGAGGTCAAATTTGTTTTATGGATTTTGCAAGTTTCATGCTCTGCATGACGTCTTCTTGTTTGTCTGTTTGTTTGCCACACAGAACTTTATTGTTTTTTCTCTGCAGGTGCTTGTCAGATTGAGATGACATTTTCACCATAGGAGTGACTACTCATGTAGATATTTTAATAATTATTATGTCATTGGTCACGTGGTGTGGCAACCATGTTGGAAAAACCAAAAAACTTTGGACCTCTGTATCTCTGAAACCAGACCAAGTAAAAAATTGATACTTGGCACATGGCAAGTACTCCTCATGAAGAATAAGTGTGATTTTTTTTGTTATGGCATCATGGGTGCCTTCATTATGATGTTCATCAATGCATATGTAGAACGCTACGTCTCATGAGCATGAAAGTTTTTGAGGGTCATGTAGGGATAAAATTGTCCACAGAAATTTTTTTTGATGTCATTGGGCACATGATTCAGCAGCCATATTCTTTTTTTTTTTTTTACTTCAAAAATCTTCTTCTCTGAAGTGGCCAAACAGATCGAGGTGAACCTTTACAGATATGACCGCCTATCCATATGAGGAATAAAAGGCTCATACGTATGACATAGGTCACATGGTTTGGCAGCCATATTGGATTTAACCTAAAACCTAAAATAATCTTCTCCAGAATGGCTGGACAGATCGAGGGGAAACTTCACAAAAATGTTCCCCAAGCCTTGATTGTACAAGTTTATGAAGGAATAATGGATCTTGATTGTACTCATCTCCCGCGATGAGAGCTATTTACAGAATCCTTGGGCCTCTCACTTTCTCACTGCAGGCAGGTCAGTGGTCTTTCTGTCTTCTACCGTCTCCTCTCCAGTCCTGCCCCCCCCCCCCCCCCGTTCTCTCTGCGATTTGTCCCCACCACATTTCCGCAGGGCGCTCAAGGTCCACCAACAACCCCCTTCTGGTAAAACTACCAAAATCACGAATCACTGCTCACCTTCAGTCTTTCATTCCTCTTTTTCCCCGCTTTTGGAATAAACTCCCTCACTCTATTCAATCCCATTCTTACCTCCAGGCTTCAAAACAGCTGTTCACCACCACCTCTTATCATCCCCCATCCCAAATCCTTGATCTTTTCTACCCCGTTAATCCACCCCAAGCCCACCTCCTTCAAATTCCTTGCTTTCCTTCCTGAAAGTCCCTGTAATGTCCATCTTGTATACCCTGTGTTCCCCGCCCCATCCCTCTCCCTTCCACAGATCTCCTAATGTCTCTGTTCCCCACTGTTTTGTCCTTCCCACTCCCGCCCCTCTTGTCTCATGCCCCCTTGCTGTGTGTTGTGTGTTCGCTCTCATACGAGCCTCAACAAGGTATGCAAAAAAATAAAAATGATAGGTCACATGGTTTGGCAGCCATATTGTATTGAAGATAAAATATTAAATAATGTTTTCTCTGAAACTGCTTAATCAACCAATGTGAAAAGTCACAATTATGATCTCGTAGTGATGAGGAAGCCATGTTTTAAATTTCAACTTGATCGGACGCATGGTCTGGCAGCCAGCATTATTTAATTTTTTGATCTGGGTTCTTCATTTATTATTATTATCATATATATTATTTTTTTTTTTAAAATAAGGCTTACTTGGCTGGGCCTGGATGGGTTTGAGGGCAGAGGAGTAGCAGCTAAAATGCAAATCCAACCAGGTTCCTCCTTATGACTTCATCTTTGCTTTTTGCTTGTTTGGTGCCTTCTGATTACTCCAATGCAGGTCTGTGCCATTTGATTTGAATTGAATTTCTTTTAATCCCACTCTGAATTCAAAGGAAATAATATAAACGTCATGGTCAGGGTTCGGTGTCTGATCAAGCGGGGACGTCTTGGTACCCGGTCATCACTGCCAGGCAAGTTATTAAAGTGGCAGCTCTAATTATGTCTCTTATTAATTACATAACACACCAGTACACAAACACCACACAAAATGCACCACACAAAACTCCACAAACTCCACACAAAACAAGTCCTGGTGAGAGTCTGCAATCTCTGATTGCTATTTTTTCTTGTTTTTGTGTGTTCTACAATTGGCAAGGATGCAAAACCTTAAAAACGCGATGTGTAAATAAAATGTGTAGGTTGTGGAGATGGTAAAGTGTTTATTAATAAATAATGGTTCCTGAAAGCATATAAAATCCTGAACTATTCTTTCCCATAATGTTTTGTTTTTTTAATCACCCAAATTCCAAATTTGCTCTGATGGCAAGATTGTATTGCATACATATCCCAAATAACAAAGAAATGTGTCTGGTCATTTTCGAGTGGACATGGGAAAGAAATGGAGCTAGCTTCTGGTCAGACCTTGCCAGCAATGTTTGGATTCATGGATGACCTGACAAGTGCCCAACAGTCAGATGGAGCAGTGGAGGTTTTGGAGTGATTGGAAATGTTGATGCGGTGGGCAAGGATGGGCTTCACAGCAAGAAAGCCGAGGAGTGTTGTGGTGGACCACATTCATAGTTTTGAGCTGGGAGGGGAGGTGGTTCCATCATTAGCTAAGGCCCCCGTGAAAAGCTTTGGAAGACGGTATATGGTGGAGTTGAATGATGTGGGAAGGTTGGAGGAGGTAAGGAACAATCTTCTGAAGGGTTTGAGGAGGATTGATGGATTTGATTTGCAAGGAAAGTTGAAGATATGGTGTTTGACGTTTGGATTAATGCGATGAGTGTTGTCGCCATTGATGATTTATGATATTGCGATTGGACATGAAGAGAGGATTGAGGTTTTGAAGAGTGGGTTTGTGAGGAGGTGGTTGTGGAGGTAGTGCCACACTGTTTGACGAATATTGCTTTTTACGGTCAGTGTGGAAAACTCTGGTTTCCTGTGACATCGATAACCGAGGAATTTAAGTTGGTGAGGGTGCGGGAGTTCATGATGGTGCGGGATTCGAGTGATCCAATGGTGAAGACTGCTCTCCTAGAGAAGAAAGCAAGTCGGAAGGGGAATGCAAGAGTAGAGGTGAATGAAATTGAGGAGTGGTTGCAACAGGAGGAGACGATGGGAATGGTGCAGCATGGGAAGCAGGGTTTGGGGTAGATGAAGCATGATTCATGGGGAAAGGCATGTGTGAAAGAGAGGAAGAAGATTGTTCGGAGTGGAGGTGAGAAGAAACAAGGAAGAGAGTAGATATGTGAAGGCAGTCGGACAGGCATAGCAAGGTGCTTGGATTCGGTGCCAGGGTGTTCAGGTGAGGATGTTGAAGTGACAAGGAATTTCAAGGCTGGAGCCAATACTGTTGAATTTCCTGATGTGGGCAACGTATGATGTGCTTCCATCGCCAGCAAACTTGAGGGTGTGGGGGGTTGTTGCAGGAAGAGAGCTGCTCTTGGTGTGGAGGTCAGGAAATGATACAGCATGCACTGAGTGCATCCTCAGTCGCATTGGCACCAGGAAGATACAGATGGTGGCACGATCAAGTGTTGGCAGTGGTAGTGGAGATGATGCAACAAGAGGTGCGTGTGTGTGTGTGTGTGGTGTGTCTGTCGTTGATTGGTTTCTACATATGTGGCTTTCAAAAGGTGGAATGGAGCCCTCCCAGGGTGGGCTCAAAGTATCCACCTTTATTTCAGTTAGGGGGTCACGATTCATGGACCAAGCTGTGAAGCTTTCTGTTCTCAAAGTTTTGTGCCGAGGGCTCTCTTCAGGATCGTCGCTGAGCCCTAAACAGCTTCCAACTGTAGTTTGTTTGTCGTAATATTCCCAGGGATGGTTTTTCATATCTCTGTGAGGTTCTTTGTCATCATTCCTGTAGGTCCAGCTATCACTAGTCCAACTTTGGCATTCTTCAGCTTCCAGGATCTTTTCACTTCATTCTTGAGGTCTTGGTGTTCGGTCATTTTATTGATTTCTGCATCGTTTAGTCCAAAATCACTGGTATTAACACCTCAATCAGCAATCCCTTCTTCTCTCTTTTTTGTACCCAACTCTGATATCTGGTAACAATGCTTTGTTTTCGATGTTCACGTTCGATAGGATCATTAGGTCATACGTGAGCGATACTTCCATGTTTTCAGTTCATGCTTTTGGTTAATGTTCCCACAAGTTTTCTGGAACTGGGATATCAAAGTTTTTGCAGATGTGCCAGTGGTTAACATGACAAACTTTGTTGTGTCATCGTGTGTACAACAATTCTGACACCAATATATTTTTTCTTTGTGTTCGGTCATTAAGTATAACATATCACTCTTTGCCAACGCCGCCTCCACCCCTCACCTATCTCTGTTTTTTTTTCCTCCCCCCACCC